>JAOUQV010337236.1:0-10912 GCA_028565295.1 Aspidoras spilotus
GTGACAGTTGTCTACAAGTGAATTACAAGTATTTACCGAACATACCTCCATCTTGTTCAGTATATTCAAAAACTCCGAGCACACTTTACCTCAAATATCAGTAATATATAGGTTGAAAACTTGCTCTATAGACTATTGCATAAATTCTTTACTAACATAAGGCGTCTTTCTGTTTAGAAATAGAAAAACCAGTATTTACACCATCAGAAATCTTAATTGGTGAAGCGAACGCAGAAAAACGTATGATTAGGACGCCATCTTGCACCGCCCTGAATCCTCGTATATTCCAAGTTGGGAAAATACCAAAATACAAACTCGATGAAACGCGTCACTAGACTCTGGATTTTGATTGGCTGAGAGACACGCCCCCTTCCTGCAGCTTGGTCACGTGATTTAAGAGTGTCGATATAAACAGTGTTTACCTTCTTGCTGCGAAATACGCGATCGCGTGACTTTAAACAATTATTTAACATACACACACTCGCTTTGTTAAACATTCTCAGATTATTTATAACACGGAGTAAGTTTATAACATTCCGGATTTAATACACTCGCTGACTCCCATTATATCAACTCACGACCATTAAATCAACAGTTAAATGGCCGCGGATGTGGAGGCGCGGAGTTCCGATACTCAGCGCGACGGTAAGCGCATTTCAACACACACAGACACACACACACACACACACACACACAGAGGCAATGTTTTCGTTCTTTTAGTCCTCAGTCTGTCAGTAAAACCGGTACTAGAGTATTTATCTAGCACGCGCTTCCCTCTTCTCCATGTGCTCTCAGCTAACACTGTTTATTTTTATCATATTATTAGAATTATTGCGCTGTTAGTCATAAACAGTACAGAGTAAGATAAATATACGTGTATAGTATTAATAATGTCGTTAAAATTAAATTGAAAGACGTATAAAATGTTTTTATTTAGCACTTGACCTGTTGGCTCTCCGCTAAAATCGCCTGAACCCCACTGCGCGTGCGCACTGATCAGTGACGATATTTATTTATTTATTTATATCTATCTATTACCGTGTATAATTTAAAGTAAGTGGATTAAGAATTTTGACAAATTTAACAATCTCAGTAAGTTAAACAGATAAAAAAAACAGAACCGCCGTAATAAAATAAATCTGAATAATCTGTAAGTAAATGTTGTAATGAATGTTTTATTAAATTTATATTTATTTATATTTAGACTTTTTTTCTTAGAAACGGTTTCTTCTGTAAGATTCATGGTGGATAAATATTTTTATTTTATAAATAAAATTGAATTGAATTATTTTACACCTGTACCGGCGCTTCCTGCAGGTGGCGCTGTTTCACCAATCACTACTATAATGTTTTATAGTTACATACAGATAGACCAAGACTGTTACCGACTCGCCGGTTGTGACAGGGGTTGGTTGTAAGTTAAAAAGGCTCCATGTACAGTACTGTGAAATGATGTTGTAAAATTCTTTGTCATATTTTATCATATTTCGTGGATGGACCTGCTTCATTGCTTTGTTATAACTGTTGATCACATGGGTGCAGAACCTTTTACAAATTCTTTCTTTATCTTTCAAAATAGTCGACGCAGTGGAGTGTGAGAACTTCGTATCACGTGCGATCACATTCACTTTCATTCCTTCTTCGTACTGCTTGATTACCTTCATTTTCCTCTCAAGATCGATGGCCTTTCTTTCATTCTTGGCAGACTGAGGGTTAGACAAAGACAATTTCCTCTTGGGAGAGGTTTAATGAAAAGTATCCAGGACACAAAACACAAATTGCTGTTCTAAGACTGAGATAACAGTTAAAATGGTGCATGCGGAGATGGTAGTGCTGCCAGAAGCTGATCTGCACTGTCGTACCCCCAGCTAGGCAAGGTTTGCGCTGCCAGATGCGGAGCAGTTGTGGCTAGAGATTGTGGTTGTAAAGTCGAATGGTAGTAAGTCGATCAATACTTTTATTGTGTGTGTGTATACATCTCGCATGTTATTTAAGAATATTTATTTAGGCTCCTTTGTATTTATTTATTAGGAATTAGCATTGCTAATGTAACTACAGGGTCTCTCTAATATTAATGAAGTAGAACATTAATTAAACATTAAAAATAGTTAGTCCACATTAATCCATATTGGTAACTACACAACTGTAATAAAGTCACAGTTACACTTGTATTTACTTTCATTTATGTGTGTGTTGTACAGACGTGTGAACTGAACACATCTGTAACATCTGTTAGATTTCTCAGTGCAGAACTAAACATACTTTTAACAACCGACTACTTTATCACTTATCTGAGTCTCTGCACATTCAACGTCCTCTATTTTATCACATTGGGGTGTGTGTTTGTTGTTCTATGTCTTCATTCACTTAAACAATGGTTATTCATTATGGGATGTATGAATAACTCTGAATTCACCTCCATAATTTCTCTCCTATTATTATTATTTATTATTATTATTAATAAGTTTAGTGATTTAAACTCTATTCAATAAATAATGTTGGTGTTTGTGGAGTAGGAGGTTCAGGGAAGGTCCTAGTCTATAATAAATAAATAATAACCACAAATAAATGTTTTAATTGTGTGTGAGTTGACATTCAGTTTGTAAAAAAGATAAAATAATAAACTACACAAATTAAACAAATCATTTCCATCTGACTCCATCAGATCTACCTGAAAAATTCTGAATCAAAGTTTTGATTACTATATAGAACCGTATAATATTTCAGGTTATTTCAGGTATCTATGGATCACTGCAGGTATGATTTCTGCAGATGAAGCCTCGTTGAAGCATTTCAACCTGAAGATGAAGCATTGAAAATGGACATGGCACAGTGTGGGTTTCAGTCTGTTTCACCAGCTTAGAGAAAACTCTTTCACATGGCACAGAGGAAGCAGGGGTGCAGAGGAAGTGTCGTGTGGCACAAATAAAACATATAATAAATAAAAAAATAGTTCTGCAACAAATTGTGAGCAATGCACTGAAATAATTTTACCTCGGAACCAGATGCACTGGGAGCTTGTCGCTCTGCATCTCAGGACTGTCCAGCAGCCCCAAACATTTCTGCTTTGCAGCACATCTGGGAAGGAAGCAATGTTGTAGAGACAGTGTCATGTGGCATTGCAGGCAAAATAAAGCTGGCACATTCCCTGTTTAGCCTTTCCACTGCTGCCTGGGCATTGCACATATTACAGAAACCCAGTCCTTTGTATCTAGGGTCCCGCAGTGTTGCCAGTGATAAGGCGGCCATCTTCTTTATGACAGAATATTTGATGGGCAATTTTACATCAATGTCATGTTCTCCTCACACCTTCTGACACTATGGTGTTGTAACATCTTCACTAGTAGAATGACTTTAGAACCAGATGCTCCTCTGACAACGCCACTGTGGTTTGCTGGACTGGAGTATCGGAATGCACTGATTAATAATTTCATAGTCATTCGACGAAAAAGGCTCAGCATGAGTGTGAAGAATGATAACGCACCCTCTGAAGCATGCTGTAAGTGCTGATCTATCTGATGTCGTATACCTCTTGTATGAGCTTAAATTTTGGCTTTCCCGTTTGTTCCTGAACTTTTCTTTAGCTGTAGTGCTTGATTTAAAATTGCCTAAAATCCTCTTTGCTCTATTTCGGATGTCATCAGGTTCAAGTGTTTGTGCAAGAGATTCCTTCACAATCAAATTGAGGACATGGGCAAAGTAGGTGGTGTGTCTTGTATTTAACTGAGTGGCACAGGCAATCGTATTTGCTGCACAATCAGTGACCAAGCTTTTAACTGTTGGCTTTATTCCCCATTCATCCATTAGGTTTTCATTTGCTTCAGCTATGTGTTTTTATCCCCAAAGGGATAGTGGACAGTTTCCTCTCGTGAGTAATGAAGTGGCATGTGGCTGCAAGACGTTCATGTTTATGGCGGTCCAAGTCTGACAGCTAAGGCTTTTCCAATCTTCACTTTAGCTTGCTCTTTGATGACCTTGGAATGGCTCTTTGATGACCTTGGAATGGTGTGTGGGGTTTAAAAGTTGTACAAATCCATCATTTACTACTTCTGAGAATTCATTATGATCGTATCCAGCTGTTGTTGTCTGATCACTAAAGAAAAATAGAAAAACCCTGGTTATTTATTTCTAATCTATTAAATTTAAACAGATAATGATGAATGCAGAAATATATTTGATTCAATTAATAAAATCTAACTTGTTGATGTCTTTTTCATCGGTGTTTATGTTTAAGTGAATATCATTTAGCAGTAATAAATGAGAAATGGAGAACTTTGAGGATTGGCAGTGATTTGTGGCACCGATGACGTATGATGCTTTACACGAAGGTGTTTCAGTGTTGAGGAGGAGGAGGGTGTTGATATTAAATACTAATTCGTACTGTCCGAGCCGACGCTGCACCTGCATTCTATTAAATACTGCAGAGTAACAGTAATAAATGTACTGTCTTACCCTCTTCCGAGGGTTTTTTTCTCAAAATCTTCCCACGGTTAGTGACAACATTGGTGCAAGAATACAGTGATTTTACTAACTGAGATATTATTATATATTATTAGTGTGTGTGTGTGTGTGTGTCGTACATGTGTTTTTAATAGTACTCACATAGTAGTACTTAAATTCTAAACCTCTGCACTGATTATTGTTGAAGTTATAAACAACTAAAAACTCTTTCATGCAATGGTGTGAAATAGAAAAGCACACTGAAGCTCTGGCACAATGGAATGAAACGCTCACTTTATTAGTAACATACTGACACTCTGGAGCAACGGAAAGAAACAGTGTGTGTGTTCCTTATAGTGAGTGTTGGTGTGTGTGAAGTGTGTTTAGAATTTTAAAATAATATTGAAAGTCTATTGAACAGGTGTGTTTTCAGTGGGGGAGGAGCTAGAGGAGAAGGCAGAGTTGGTGTACAATGAGGAGTTGATTGAAAATGAGGTGAATGGGAACTGGACTCCACAGGAGAAAGCTCTTCATGAAGCCCGACTCAAAGCTAAAGCTAAACGCCGTCTCAGGAAGTCATCATCATCACGTGACTCCGCCCGAGACTCTCTGTCTGAGTGTGTGGGGGGAGACTCAACTGACCCCCACAGCCCTAAAGGAAAAACACAAACCAACGACAGGAAATCACGCATGGGGAAAGGACGAGGACTGCCCAAGAAAGGTACTCTCCACACCCCCTTCCCCTCAGCTCCACCTACACACACACTGAACTACTGGCTGGATACAGTCTGAGAAGAACCTATAAATATTAGAGTCTTGTACTAGTACTTGTGTGTGTGTGTGTAGGTGGAGCTGGGGGAAAGGGGGTGTGGGGAGCTGCTGGCCTGGTGTATGAGATGGAGGAACCAG
Organism: Aspidoras spilotus; assembly: GCA_028565295.1. Lineage (NCBI taxonomy): Eukaryota > Metazoa > Chordata > Actinopteri > Siluriformes > Callichthyidae > Aspidoras > Aspidoras spilotus. The sequence goes on from JAOUQV010337236.1 coordinate 5,350, forward strand.
ACTGTAAAGATCCAAACTATGACGATTCTGTACAGGTATGTAAATGCTCCTTATCTAACATTGTTGATTACAATCATGCAATTTCTGTGTGTGTGTGTGTGTTCAGGGAGACACTGTTTATGCCACAGTGGTTCCTGAGTTGGAGGAAGGAGAGCTGGAGAAGGTTATGAACCCTATGATACAGGAATACTTTGAACATGGAGACACTAAAGAGGTGGAGGTGAGAATCTCACACACTGTAGCAGGAGACATGGAGCCACTGGAGTAAGTTGTACTGGATGTTTTATAACTTATTATACACACTGATTTCTGGGTCGGGGTAAATATTCTGGGTCGGGGTAGGTAAAGATTCTGCAATCTGCGGCTGCAGGTGTCTGGCCAATTTTAATGAGAGAATAGAAGCTGTAAGTATCTAATGAGTGAGAAGGTCCTGGATGCTGAGGGTCTTGGACTGGACTAGTAATCACAGCACCGAGGACACTGAAGTATTAATAAAACTAATCAATACATTGCAACTGTGTGTGAACAGTTGATTGTTAGAATACACTGAGATTGTCTGGTTACTATGATGGATGGTGATGTGTAATTTTCTCCTGACGAATGTGACTCATGTACACGAGAGTTGCTCAATAAAGAAGGACAGTTCATATTTTATTGGACACATCTCGACAACTTCTGAAATAGTCCTTAGTAATAATGATTAATTTTATTTCAATTGTATTCTTCCTAAGTGTAATAACAGTGAAATTCTCGTTTTAAATAACAGTGATTTTATTATATTTGGTGTTTTTGAGAAACAACTAGGGACAAGGTGGTTAGAGATGACCGTTGCCTTGGGAAATGATGGTACAGCTCTCAATCCTGGGCATAAAGGAGGTGTAATGGCCATCCTTCAAACTGGGGCAGGGGCTTTTTTGTCTCATTTCATTGCATGGCACATTAAAGTTGGTACAGATTAATTTTTGAGGATATATATTTTTATTGATTGTGAAACAGTTCATGGTTTTATCAGTAACTCTGATATGGGAAATGGGAATATTTACCTTCCTTGTCCCCCTACATGTTTCAGCAACTGATTAACTACCTACAAGTTCATAGTATATTAACTGATGTTCAGTCTGGCCTTAGACCAAGTTATGGACGCGTCACTGCCACCTTTCAAAATCATCAACATGAACAGAAATAAACACTAGAAATAGATGAGTGTGTGTGTGTGTGTGTGTGTAATGAATCTGTATAATGTTTCTATTGAATTACTCTTTTTTTTGCCCATCGTTGTAAACACTTCCTGCTGTTCACGGGTAAACGGTAATCTACAAAACCCCTTAAAACCAACAACACTGATTGGTCAGTTCATTACCAACTCGTGTGTCTCTCAAGTCTCTCACTCGCCTGGTGAAATAAAATAAAATTCAGGCACCTAGTAAAAAAATGTGTAGTGTGTTGATAATGAAGTGTGTGTGTGTGTGTGTGTGTGTTAGATGCTCCTGAAAGACTTGAACCTGGGCCCCAGCAGGTGTGTGTTTCCATCTCTGGCTGTGTGTTTGTCTCTGGAGTGTAAAGCGAGTCAGCGTGAGCTCACGTCCCGCCTCCTGTCTGACCTCATCGCAAAAAAAGTCCTTAATGAGGGGGACATGACCACCGCCTTCAAACACACCCTCGCACAGCTACCGGAACTCATCCTGGACACACCTGATGCTCCCCAGGTAACGCTACTTGGTTTAACACACTCACTCCATAGGCTAGCGCTGTCTCACCCCACGGGCTAGCGCTGTCTCACTCCACGGGCTAGCGCTGTCTCACTCCACAGGGTTGACACTCGATACTGTGTGTGTATATTTATAGTTGATTGATTTATTGATCTGATCCTCCTCAGATGCTGGGACAGTTTATTGCCAGAGCCATTGCTGACCATGCACTTCCCATGGACTTCCTGGACCAGTACAAAGGAAAAGTGGACTATGAACATGCTCGGTATGAGTCTGTGTTTCTATACAGGTGTGTGTGTTCAGAGAGAGAGTGTGTGTGTTGACTGTATTTTTTCTGTTATCACATACAGTATATAATGTTGATTAGAATACACTAGAGAAAGGTGGAGCATTATGGGAAGTGTGTGTGTGTGTATCAGGGCGGCTCTGGACAGAGCAGCAGTCCTGCTGTCCATGAAGAGAGAGATTGTGAGATTGGATAATGTGTGGGGAGTGGGTGGCGGCCAGAGACCAGTCAAACTCCTTATTAAAGAGGTACAAGGAGACACTCGGTGTGTTTAACTACTATACACTCTACAGTCCACTATACTTCTGTCTCTCACCTGTGTGTGTGTGTGTGTGCATGCAAAGATGAATCTGCTTTTAAAGGAGTACCTGGTCTCAGGTGAGCTGTTGGAGGCAGAACATTGCCTTCGTGACCTTGAGGTTCCTCACTTCCACCATGAACTTGTCTATGAGGTACACACACACACACACACACACACTATTTTGTTGGAGCTTCTTTACATGTTCGCTGTCAGTTTCCACAAACTTCTACTATGTCACTATATTTGTGTTAATACATGAACATCTGTAACATCTGTCTTCTTCAGAACAGCACAGGGATTTACAGTGGGGTTCAGGTCTGAACCCTCATCGACAGTTTGAACCCTATGAATCCTGGCATTGCCACTTTAGAATAAGAACGTGCCATCAGGGAATAAAACATCCGCTAAGGGAATAAGCTGCTGGTTGGTTGGGTATATTCTCTTATTCAGCTGACCACATTCTACCCCATGCAGTAATTGTTACTGGGAGGCTCTTACCTATTGGCTTCGGGTTAGGGGGGTGACTTTTGTCTCTGCCGTGCAGTGTATATTATATTCATTCATTCATTCACTGTCTTCTGCCTAATCCACAGGTGGTCTTGGGCTTACCCAGAAACTCTGGGCACAAGGGCAGGAACAACCATAGACAGGGTGGCAATTCATCCTAGGATGCACAAACACACAGTCACATTATCATTAACCACTAAGGGCCACTAGAGACACCAATTGTCCTAACATGCATGTCTTTGTAATGCTGAAGGAAACTCCACACAGAAATTTCCCAGGTCACGCCACCTGGGTATCGAACCCGGGTCCTTCTTGCTGTGAGGCAACAGCACTACCAATTTCTGTGTGGAGTTTGCATGTTCTCCCTGTGTTTACCTGTTTCCTCCCACAATCCAGAGACATGCGTGCTAGATAAATTGTAAATGCTAAATTGTCACCGACTTGTGATTAGATAAGATTTTGTTACTGAATATCACATTGTTCTTTTCATTGAAAATGGATTTTAATGCAGAAGAATCCAACTTCAACCTGTAACGAACAAGTGTGTGTGTGTGTGTGTGTGTGTGTTCTCTTCTCTAGTCTTTAACTGATCTGGTAAATCACACACACACTCTTACATTTTTCTAACTCTAGGTGTCAGTATTACCCCTAAATATTTCATTATAGTACAACAGTCTATTGAAAGTGATTTATAAATTAAACTTCTTATTTCTGTCTCGGAGTAAAACAGCTACATACAGTTAATTTATTTATTTTTAAATCATTAAATATTAAAATCAATAAATCAGTTGTGTGTGTGTGTGTGTGTGTGTGTGTAGGTTATATTGATGGTGTTGGAGTCGAATGGAGATACAGTGATTCAGGCAATGGTCAAACTCCTGCAGTCGTTTTGGAAATCTGGACTCATCACTCTGGACCAGATGAACCGGGTAAAGCTGTGATCTGTGGGGTCTAAGCACTCGTTACACACAGAGCACTGATGTCACTTCCTGTCAGAACATCTCTAAAACTTTTATAGATCAGCCACCAATAAACCACTGTCATATCTCAGTGCTGATTGGCTGAAGGTGGACAAGATGTCTACAGAATTAGTTTAATTTAGTGTGTGTGTATATGTGTGTTTCACTGCATGGAAGTGTAATTGTCTCATTACTATAGATTTATTTTATATTTCTATAAACTACTTTTTCACTAATTTCACTAAACTCTTCTGGGTTTTACTGCAGAAATGAAGTGTGTAAGTCTGCAGTCTGCAGAAGAACTGTAACAGATTACACACAGTAAAACTCAGATTCTCATTTTCTCTAAAGATGCTACAAAATGATTGTTTCTACAAGGATCAGTCAAAAAAGATCTGCATTGTGCTTATATAAAATTGTATTTTATCTATATAACATGAGTTAAACTTGTGTTTAATATTAAACTTCCTCTTTTAAACACATTATAACATGTAATCAACTACAGGAAATCCATATGCAGGTTACTGACCGCTACTGATTCACTGACTGACTGGGGTCAGATTACAGATTGATGACGATGTCCTAAAAAAGTGAAGGATGACAAACATCTAATTTATAAAACTGGCCAAAACAGGTGTGAAGATGCTGATTAAACAGCATGATGATTACACATGTGCCACAGATTCTGACCCTTACACCCCTCCGAACCCCATCTCTCCATCAATAGAGTAGAAGTAAACTGCGCGTTTCAGAGTGGGCTTTTATTTACACACATTGATTTACACACATTTGAGAAGAATGGTTAAAAGAAAAAGAATCTTGTTTACAGAGAAAAGAGTTCAGCTCATGAAAAGTGGGAGAAGAAACAAGTGTTTTTTCCAGTATAGAGATGTGTGTGTGTGTGTGTGTGTGTGTAGGGTTTCCAGCGTGTGTATGACGAGCTGCCGGAGATCGGTTTGGATGTTCCTCATGCTCACTCCATCATGGAGACGTTTGTGGAAGTTTGTCACCAGCAGTCAGTCATCACCAAGCAGCTCCGAGACGCCTGTCCCTCCAGGTACACCTCATTATGTATATGTAGATATATTCATCTGCAGGGTCATGTGACCCAACAGTTGTTGGATGATAAAAAAAAAAAAACAAAGTACACTGAGATTCCTCAAAGTGTTTCCATTATGATTAGTGTGTTATGTCTGTGTGTGTCCAGCAGGGGGAGAAAGCGCTTTGTGAGTGAAGGAGATGGAGGGATCATTAAGAGCTAGAGATGGAGATAGGATAACACACACACACACACACACAGTTTTAGGTTGTGATGTAATTATTTGGGTGGAACTTAAATGTGATCAGAGATCATTTGCATGTAAAATGAAAATAATGCACTTAAAAATATACACAGCTGTGATTACACACTGAAACACACACCTACAATCCTTTAGCTGAAATTTGCAGAAAATTTTGAGCTTTTACTCAGGCATTAGTGTGTGTGTGTGTGTGTGTGTGTGTGCATTTAACTCTCACTGTGTATTGCAAAAAAAAATAAAGATTTTCTGCAGCTACTGTGATTTGGTCCATTGCGGAAATCTACACTCACTGGACACATATTACACCTAGCTCGTAAACACTGGACCTTCAGAACTGCCATAATTCACACTTACATCAGAGATAAACAGAGTTCTACATTCCTCGGTTGTAACCAGTGTTTATTTGATTTACTGTTGTCATTCCATCATCATCATCATCATCTCCAACCAGTCTGTCCATTCTCCTCTGACCCTCTCACTGATATCAACAAGGTCATTTT
>JAOUQV010337245.1:0-10911 GCA_028565295.1 Aspidoras spilotus
CTGTGGGTTAACCTAAATAATACTACCTAAAAATATGTTAGTATTAAACATGAAAGGCATTCCACAGGTCCCCATATATGGCGGTGTCGCAATGGTATTATAAAACTATCAACATAAACATTAGTATTGTGGTGAATGAGATGGTCTGGGATGTGTACATGTGACTGTCGTGTAGAGCAGATCAGTGCTGCCTCTTGGTATTATCTTATGATATAGAAGTGCTTGTTAAATTACATAGCAGAACAATTTTATTTCTATGAAAGCCTGCTTGTTTTTTGTTTTTTTTTTGGTCAGATGTCAAATTGTAAAAAAATAGGAAAAAAACATGCTTCATGCATGTAGGCAGCTCTATTTCCCCTTTCTGATAATGGTAGCATAACTTCTTGTCACAAAAATGATGTACTATATGCAAAATTGCTATATAGGTTAGATTTCCTAACTAGCAACCTGTACTGTAATGATAAATATGTTATTATTACTCTTTTTCTCATAAAAAATTAACGTATATTGTAGAGCATAAATCCTAGAAACATCAAACTAAGATGTTTACATGGGATAAGGGGTCAGAATCTCCTGCTGACAACAAGGGGCCTAGGAGACATTCCAGCCAAAATGAAGCAGGAAAAGAAGGTGGCATTAAAAACAGATTTGTCTAAAGCTATAGCAATATTGTTAACACCTGAAGACTGCTTCATGGAAGTAGCACTAACAGATTGTACATACAGTAGCTGCTTCCCGCCTTTATCAATGTTATTTCCCTATCTTTGCTGATTGATACCCTCATGCCTTACAAAAAAGCTACAAGAACTGTTATGCTCCGTTCACTTTGACATAATTAGCACAATATGCAAAATTCATATTAAATACAAATTTTTGCTCACAAACTAGTCCTTTGATGTTTAACCAATTTTCACACATTTGAGTATCAAAACAGGAATCTGATCTCTAATCTACAACAACAAAAAACACTGAAAATTTTCAATAAAAAACAGGAGCATGGTTTTGACCACGAATTCTGACTCAAGAATGCTTGGACAGGATGACACTAAACTTTAGATATACTATATACCCCAAATGGAAAACTGGACAAGGGCAAAGAATTTAAGTAGACTCAAATTTGTTTTGTGCTAGATCAAACAATTTGATCAATTACAAATGTTTAAAAAATGAAAAGTTTTCATAATTATTTGTATAAAATGAGGACTTCAAATTACATTACTTGTTTATGTGAAAATAATGACATGTTTTGGATTTAAATACAGGCTTTCCCATCAGGCTTTCCCAATTTAATCCACAGACCAAGTCACTTTACTTATGATGTAATGTTAAGGACCTTCATACATATACAGACACATACTTTTGTACTCTTACATTTTTAAGTTACTATAGTGACACATTTTATTTTGTTGCTTAGTGTTTATATTATTTAAATTTTAATCTTTATTGTTGAACCATGGGTCGGAGAGTACCAAAATGTAATTCCTGCACATGTCCTATACATATTATATATTAAGTTGACTTATATATTGACTTTGAATAACCATTGGAAATCTTTTAAATGCAAAATTACCTATTTGTAAAATTGTGTCACTGACATTTTTGGTGAATTGGCCCAGTTTATGCCCAGTGTTGATAGCAGGGCTGTGCAAATATTTGGAATTTCAGAATTGAATTAAATCTATTGAATAAATTTGAATCGAATCCACCCTATGTGATGTTGAATTGAATTTGAATTAGAATTACAGTAAGTGGAATTTAATTCAATATAATTCAGAAAAAAATATTTTTTATTGCATATAAGTGCTAATGTCATACTTCTAACATACATTTTTATTTCGATTATAAATACAGACACTAACATTAAACATTCATTTCTTTATTGGTGAATAATTTATATAGGGTAACATTGCTGCATGTAATAGTTAACAGTTCCTTAAATGTTTTTCAATCGTTCTCGTCTGAATATCTTACATCCAACACTAAATATCCTCTCAGTAGGTCCAGAGGAAGCAGGTATGACCAGATATTTACATATAAGTACAGCTAATGTTTATAGTTAATTTGTGATAACTAAAAAATAGGCCTAATAACTATAATAAAGTATTGTGTATAAAAAGATCATACACTAATTATTGTATGAAATTCATGTAGTAATCATGTGTAATATATTCTGTAAAGTTCATTGTTAATTATTTTTTTTATGTAAGATGAATTTCTTTGAATTTTTATGGAATCTAATTCTATTGCCATTCTAATTCAATTCACACCACTAGTATTTCCATTTTACCCATTCTCATTCTAATGATTACTGAATAATAACTCACGCTTGCACCTAATTTTTTAAATAATTAATAACTTTTAATAACTTCCTCTTATATAGGAGGCATATAATAAGTAACTAGGTAAGGTGGCTTCATATTGAGGCTACACAAACCCTGCATTTTGTTGTGAATAACCCAATCCATCATTTGCTATGAGTTAGTAACATGTTTCAAAATGTGTTATGTTATAATATTAATTATTGAAAAAAGTGCTTTTGACTTCAGTGTTTTAACAAGCTAGTGTTCTAATTCTGTGTTTTGACATATTGGTGTTTGTATCTTTGTGCTTGATTTTGTATTTTTTTCATATGTGCTTTTTCTGCTGCTGCTGATAAAACTGCCAGCAATAGCAGGCGCCACCACTGCATAACATGACATGCTGCAACATATGGACACTACACACTAAGCATGCCACAACACATTACGAAGTATGACACAAATATTTATTTCATGCTTTAAATGTATATTTTTAATGTATATGTACAATTTCAAATAAAGATTCAAATAAAATGCTCTAAGAAACATTAACAGCAAGGGAAATCAGTCTTGGCAATAGTAAAAGAAGCAGATGCACTTAGATAAATTTGTCATATCTTGAATCAATAATCATTTCCTTGAACAGCACGAGTAGAGGTGTAAATCAAGAATGTGAAATTAGAGCTGTCTATTTTCATTTCAACAACCAATATAATCAACAGCATTGTAGAGTAATCAATAATCTTATTAAGGAGTGTGTAACAATGTATATGAATTTATTACAGCAGAAATCATTTTATAGTCAACAAGCTGGCATTAATGCTCAACTCATTTGCAGATTAGCAAATAATGTACAAAATTGTGCATATAATTCAGACACCCTATTATTTTTGTTCTTTTTTAGGTAAATCTTTTTTTAAAAATATTCCGTTAAAGAGTACAGAATGATATTTGATTTCCAAACATAAAGTAATACAAAAAAAGAGGCCAGTATGACAATGTCTCCAGAAGAGCTGCTTCAGATTATGCTGGAGTTGTTGACTTTTACACTTAGTATATATTTTAAGGAAAACCATGTCCTGTGATAGTAATATAAACTAACTATGAAATATTTAGAAAAATAAAATAGTAACACTATAAATATTTTGGCTTGTTAATACATATTTACCTTATCAATATAAACCAGCCATCAGAGAGGAGAAGCCAGTGCATTTCTAATGCTGGTCTAAAGCCCAAATATATGTTGAGGGTTGCGTCAGGAGTATTTTGTAATAATAACTGAAGATTAAAAACAGTATAGAGTTTGTTAGCAGAATTAATTTGGTCAGCTGTTAAATGCAAGGATTTTTATGGAAGCCCATTTCCACAATTATGTTTTTTTATTTTTGAGTACATTGCTATCTCATAATTTTAATAATACAATAAGTCATTTTCTTGAGATAACTAAGTTGTTATTTTGATACACTAAGTCAGTGGTTTTCAACTTGTGGGCCGCAGACGTACTGCAAGGGGGCCATAGGCCAATTTTCATAGGCTTAATTTTCTAAGCATTTTTTCTCCAACAAATAAATAGTTCAGCATATTTAGTTCATTTATTTGCAAAACAAAACGTGTTTAGTTTGAGTTCGTTGATCGGTTTGGCTAGTGCATTAACTAGCTAGTTAGCTACTTTAATTTGAGTGAAGATGTCTAAGTTTTCTTGTGAAAACATCATGGATAAATGGTTAAAAACATTTCTCTCTTACTGAGAGAACCGAGAATCGGTTGAATCGGCATACAGCAGTAAGAAAATACAGCAGTGAGTACCTAGCACTAGGCTTTAAGAACACAGGAACAGAAAATGATCTGCTACCACTCTGCGTTGTGTGTTCGGAGGTCTTTGCAAATAAGGCGTTGAAGCCAACCAAGATACGTCAACAATTGGAGACTAAACACAGCGAGTATAAATCTAAACCTGTGGAATTTTTTGAGAACAAACTTAAAGAATACCAGAGAAGGAAAAAGATCATTGAATTGTCTTCCTCTGGAACCGTTAATGCTAAAGCTGTTGAGGCTTCCTACTGTGTTGTGCAGCTTATAGCAAAGCCCAAAAAGCCACATATGATTGGGGAAAGTTTGATTTTACCTGAGATGGTAAACCCTGCAAGCAACTGAATCTCATATCACTTTCTGACAACACAGTTGAACGGCGAATAAATGAAATGGCACATGATGTAACCCAGCAGCTTATAAAGAGAGTGCGAGAGAGTCTTTTTTATGCAATACAACTGGATGAATCTACTGACATTGCAAATCTTTCCAACCTTCTTGCATTTGTGAGGTATGAGCAAAACATACTATTTTTGAAGACATACTATTTTGTAAGCCTCTACCCACCAAGACAACTGCTGAAGCTATTTTTAATGTTTTGAACGCATTTATTGTGTCGAACGGAATCGAATGGTCCAAACGTGTGGGAGTTAGCACTAATGGAGCAAGGGCAATGATGGGACAACGCAACGGAGTCATCGCATGCGTGAAAGCTGTAGCACCGCTAGCGACTTCTGTACACTGCAGTTTACACAGAGAAGCATTAGCTGCCAAGAGAATGTCAAGAGACCTTAAATTTGTGCTGGATGAGGCAGTGAAGATATTTAAAGGCTTTCTATCATTAAGGCTCGGCCACTCTAATCCCGTTTATTTTGTGTTCTTTGCGAGAAATGGGCAGCAGTCACGTTCAGCTTATTTTACATACTAAGGTAAGTGGCTTTCTCACGACAAGGTGCTTGCTCGACTTTTTAAATTGAGGGCTGAAGTAAAAATTTTTTATATTCTTTTGGCTTATGATGAGTTGTATGAGACATTAGACAGTAAGAAAGAAGAGAAGAAGTTGTATCGCCTTGCAAGGCAGAGAGATAGAGCGGGAAAGGATGTGGAACATGTAAGCATGATCAATGATAGAAATGGATTTGTACTGACAGGAGAGGCTGAGGGAAAGATAAAAGGAGTATTTTGAGGAGCTGATGAATGAAGAGGATGACAGGGAAATAAGAGTGGGAGGAATATAAATAGTGGTACGTGATATAGGGAAGATTAGCAAGGATGAAGTAAGGAAAGCTTTAACGAAGAAGGGAAAAGCAGTCGGACCAGATGACATACCGGTAGAGGTATGGAAATGTATAGGAGACATCGAAGTGTCATTTTTGACTAGATTATTTAATGAGATTTTTGATAGTGAATTGATGCCTGAGGAATGGAGGAAAGTGTACTTTTACTAATTTATAAGAACAAGGATGATGTGCAGAGTTGTAGCAATTACAGGGGCATAAATTCAATGAGTCAAACAATGAAGATTTGAGAGAGTGTTGTTGAAGCTAGGCTTAGACAATCAGTGACTGTTTGTGAGCAGCAGTATGGTTTCATGCCAAGAAAGAGCACCACAGATGCGATTTGTGCTTTGAGAATGCTGATGAAGAAGTATAGAGAAAGTCAGAAAGAGCTACACTGTGTTTTTGTGTATTTAGAGAAAGCTTATGATAGGGTGCCGAGGGAGGAACTGTGGTGTAGTATGAGGAATTTCCGGAGTGGCTGAGAAGTACGTTAGATTGGTGTAGGACATGTATGAGAACAGCATGATAGTAGTGAGATGTGCAATAGGAGTGACGGGTAGCTTCCAGGTAAAGGTGGGAATGCATTTCAAAAAGGCTTTGGGCCCCTTCTTGAGATAAAGAGGAGAGTAGAGGCAGGATGGAGTGGATGGAGAAAAGTGTCAGGAGTGATGTGTGACAAAAGTGTTGCAGCAAAAGGAAAGGTTAATAAAAGAGTAGTGAGACCAGCCTTGTTGTATGGTTTGGAGACAGTGGCACTGACTAAGAGACAGAAAGCAGAGCTGGAAGTGGCAGAGCTTAAGATGTTGAGGTTCTCATTAGGAGTGACCAGGATGGACAGGATTAGGTATGAGAACATCAGAGGGAGAGCACAGGCTGATAAAAAGGAGAGGCCGAAAGAAGAAGAAGATATTTTGTCATTACAACCAGTAAACTCTTAATTCCCAAATCTCTGACCATCCCCACTGGGTCAGCTCTTCATATTATTTTTTCTTCAGTAGTGCACCATATAGACAATTTTCAGCACCAGACAAAACGTTTGAAAAGTACCACCTTAGCCATATTTAAATTGAGTACTTTGGACTATAAATAAATGTACTGACATCAAAATATCCCAACAGCTACGAACCCCACTCCTTAACTAGACTTAGAATTGGACCCAACCAGGTACACTGGAGAAAGACGTGAAAAACCATTTCTGATAATCCACAGAACAGGCAACATCACAATCTATGCTGCATGACTGTTTAAGTAACAGCCTCATTAAGGTCAAAACCAATTGCTACCCTACTACAATTTTCTTTTTTCAGGCACCCTAAAGGGCATTTATCACCTCAGTATTCATATCCCCTCCCTCCTCCAAACTAGCATCAGTCACTTTCACACCATGTTCAACAGCAACTAGAATATCGGTAGAATCATCTTTCAATTCAGTGCTCTCCTGATTAACAGTGCTGTCCTCACCAACAGGTTCTTCCACTGAAACCCCCACTTCCGCCTGTACAGAGTTATCTGGAACAGTACTCCCCTCTGCAGTATTAGCCCTAGAAGCTAACATTTCATCTCCTACACCACCAGATTCAAACAGAGCACCTTTAATCGCATGTCCCTGCATGAGCTATATTTACTTTCCTCCGCCACCGCCATGGCAACCGGCAATAAGCCGGTAACTGGCAAAATTAACAAAAATAACCTTCTCGCTCCTCTAACTAGACCCCTTCACTATCACTAAAATTGTTCCATAAATCAGCAACCGGAAAAAAAAGAACAGAGAGAAAAGTTAGAATAAAAACTCACTCAAACATGCTGCAGCAGCCACGCTCTCTCACACACACAGTTTACCCGACACTGTGTCCAAGTTCATACCCCTTCGCCTTTACACTTTAGAAAAGGACCGCTACAATCATCTAGGTATGAAGCAATGCTCAGCTGGGGAAAATAGGTCTCATTTGTTAGGCTGTTATTAGTATTACATTCCGTCAGCGGAACCCACTCTTCCGATGTTAGCATTGACCTCCACCGGTGAAAAAGTTGATTTACAACATGTACAGACCTTATTCCCATACGTGCTGCCAGATCCTCCTTCTTTGAGAAGTCGGGCCCTGTGATGTTATTCAACTTTGGACAGCATCAGGGTGGACCCTCTGAGGATGTCCAGATGTCCGCCATGGACCAGTGTCTCGTCCAGAAGCCCATGAACAGGTAACAGGTAAGTCAGGTAATCCAGATACATTCAGTGTACTTGTGTTCATTAAAAACAGCACTTTATCAAGTTCAAGCTGAACCAGCCCCTGCCCTCCTTTATCTCAAGTAGGTATAGGACGCTCTGAGGGAACCAGTGTACATTGTCCCAGAAGTCCACTAACAGTGCCTGGATGTTTCCAATGAGCTTTGGTGGTGGATCCACACAGGTCAGTTTGTGCCAATCATGCAAGGTTGTTTATCACCAGTGTTCGCTCCCTGTACGAAATTTTTGGAACCAGCCACTTTTACCTTCTCATTCTGCCTTTTAAATACTCTTTAATGATCTCCTAGTTGTCCTTAAAAAACCAGCATTACCTAAGTAGACACCCAAGTAAACTCCAAAACTCCTTTCCAAACAAGACTTCCTGGCATTGCTGGCTGCATCCTGTCCCACTTTCCAATTAAGACTGCATCACTTTTAGCCCAGGTAATCCTTAATGATGATAAAAACTTGGTATTAGGGTCAGGACGACTCTCCTGCAGCTTAGAGGGAGTTGACCTCTCTTCAGAATGTTTTTCAGCGCATCCTGCCCTATATCAGTCCAGAATGCTTTGTAGAACTCGACAGGGAAACGATCTATACCTGGCGCTTTGGGAGGCTAGCCAGACTCAAAAACTAGTTCCCCCGATTCTGTCCACACAGCATGCATGTACCTTTTTTGTCCATTTCGATTCTCATTGCTGCTTACATCTTAGTAGCGTTTGTAAATCGTGATTAATCGGATAAATCGGATCAGCACCCCCTGTGCTGTAATACCCAACAGATCATTCATGAATGCTTTTTTTTTTTAATACTTGTTACGGCTTTAATATGCCCTCAATTTCCTGTGGCCTCCAAATACTGGAGTTCCACTATTTAAATCTCCAGAGCTTATAAAAGATCTACTGATGTCTTTCGTGACATTTAGAGTGTAGTGTTGGCAAAATACTTTTACTTGTATTTATTTAAAACTGTTACATAAATAAATAAAAGACTCTTAATAATTAGAATCATCATTAAAGTTTGGTGTTGGCTTCACACGTTTCTTCGCCATGCAGTGATCAGAGCTGCCTACTGGAACAATAAAAACATACACACAGATTCTCTATTCTCATAAATAGCTTTTACTTTTAAAAGCTCCCTTTTAAAATCTCATCAACTGTATAAGAAATGGGAATAAAAATGAATTTAAAAAGAAGGGCAACCCCTCCACTGAGTGAGGTATTGTGACTTAAAATCACAAGCCTCTCCCACTCGCTCACCAAGTCAGCAGCGTTGTTGTGATTGCTGCGGGTCTCCTGCAGCATTGTGACATCAATGTGCTTCTGTTATATTAACTCGTAAAGCTTTTCCCTCTTTTCCTGATCTCTCGCACTATTGATATTCAGATTTGCAATATAAAACTTGTTAATTTAATAAAAGTAAAGGAGATTAGTAAAGCCATTAATACATAAAAACTATAAAAGCAATTTATCTTTGTTCAACTATGTGATTATTTTCCTTATTCTCTCATGCTCTGCTCTTTTAAAATGTCTTATATTATTTAAGAACTGTGCCAGGTCAGAAAAGTACTCTTCTATTTTTACATTTTTCTGATTTTTGTTGTTCTTTAAAAAATCCTTTATTTCACGGACTGTGCGAATGACTGGCATATCAGCTTCCTGTGAGGACTCCCAGGACTCCTTCCACTGCAATGTCTATAATTTCTGACTTGCTTTCATCTAGCCTGTTTACCTCCATGTCCTTTGCCTCTCTTCCTTTTGGTCTGTGCTTTGAACTGGGGTACATCCTCCTTCATCACACTGTCTACACAGTTTTTCGGTGTCTGTACTGGCCTTCTCCGTATTTTCTCCAGTGGGCTGTTGGGCCATGGACTGAACCTGAACCTTATTTTTCCCAGGCTCTGGTGCAGCAGCAGCTTCGGGGCTCTCAGCGGCCGGCTGCTCTGTTGCCGCAGGGGTATCGGCTGTGTCCTGCCACACCCCAGAAACACCGGGGTCACCCTGCCTCTCAGGACAGGCCTGGGCTAGATTCCCTACCTATCTCTGTATCTGAGGAGACAAAAATACTGTAGTCCTAACCATCTACATTGAACTTAAAAACTGAGTTAAGCTCATCAGTACCCTTATTCAGTACCATGAACACCACTCTTCTGAAACAGATCATGTATTTGACATTCTGTGAGTTAATGCCCAGTCACACTCGAACTGCATACCACACGCACACTATGTCGCAGAGTTCGACTCAAACCACCTGATCCACCATGATCCCCACCATGCCACACACAGCTGCATGCGCAAGCACACTCACTCACACAGAAACCCGCACCCACATAAATGCAAAACAAAAACTTACACACTCACGCTCCAAAACATTTGCTAAACGGCAATCACTTTCAGCCTGTTCCTCACGCCAATCGCTCCCGCGCCGCACATGCACAGGGAGCGAGAAAGGGGGAGCAACCTGAAATTAAAAACTTTTCATCTTCTAGCCCTGTTTCTTGTCAATTAGTCAGAGCCACTGTCTCCAAACCATACTACAAGGCTGGTCTCACTACTCTCTTATAAACATTTCCTTTCACTTTTGCTGCAACCCTTTTGTCACACATCACTCCTGAGACTTATTTTCCATCCACTTCGTCCTGCCTGTACTCTCTTCTTTAACTCTTTTACACACTTCCAAACTGCTTGGACAGTTGATCCTAAATCTGAATTCCTGCACCTTTGTTACCACTTCTCCCTGTAGCCTGACAGTTCTACCTGCCTCCCTCTTATTCACACACATGTATTCTGCAAACATCATAGTCCACGATGGTTCCTGTCTGACCTCATCTGTTAATCTGTCCATCACCAGAGCAAACAAGGAGGGGGTTTAAAGACGATCATTGATGCAGTGCCACCTTTATCTTGAAGTTACCCCTCACTCCTACCGCACATCTTACTACTGTCATGCAGTTCTCATACATGTCCCGCACCAATCCAACGTACTTCTCAGCCACTCCGGAATACCTCATACTACACCACAGTTCCTCCCTCGGCACCCTATCATTAGCTTTCTCTAAATCCAAAAAGACACAGTGTAGCTCTTTCTGACCTTCCCTATACTTCTCCAACAGCATACTCAAAGCAAAAATCGCATCTGTGGTTCTTCGCATAAAACCATACTGCTGCTCACAAAGAGTCACTGATTGTCTAAGATTGTCATCAACAACTCTCTCCCAAATATTCATTGTGTGACTAATTAACTTTATGCCCCTGTAATTGCTACAACTCTGCACATCACCCTTGTTCTTATAAATCGGTAC
>JAOUQV010337292.1:0-10909 GCA_028565295.1 Aspidoras spilotus
TGCTGCAACCCTTTTGTCACACAACACTCCTGACACTTTTCTCCATCCACTCCATCCTGCCTGTACTCTCTTCTTCATCTCTTTTCCACACTTCCCATTTGCTTGGACAGTTGATCCTAAGTACCCATTAAAAATCTTTTCTCAAACTAGACATAAACCACAAGAGTACAGATGCATCTCAGAAATCTGAACTTTATTAAAAATTTTATAATTGTTCAGATAATAAGATTCAGCATTGTGACTTACAGATCTTTTTTATCATTTGGTAGATGCTATAATTTCTCTCAAAACCTATTTATAATGCAAGAATATTATCAAACTACAAGATGAATAATTGATAATAATTGATATTTGATACAACAGAGGCTGTTTGTAGGTTTTGGGATTTAAAACCACAGTCTCACTCTGAGCTCCATTTAACAAGATTTCTGATGGTTTATTGCTGTTGTTTGGTATCTGCTTAGATAACGGTCCAGCTGGGGACAGAAAAACAGGTACAGCTACTGTCTACGTAGGAGTGCTGGATGTCAACGACAATAGACCCATCTTCCTACAGAACAGCTACGAGACAACTATTCTGGAGAATGTCCCAAGAGGAACTAGTGTACTACAGGTACAGATACAAGTAGATTTAAACACATAAAAACTTAAACACAAGTGCAAACACTGATACTACAAGATCAATTATAACATTGTTACCATTAGAAAAAGTTCTATTGTCATGTCTTTTTTTATAAGACTTGCTGTGTTATGTACAATCAATGGCTGAGATTGACATCATTGAAACTTTCATTTCAAATAAGTCTAAAATTAGGAAGCACATTTAACCAACTTAGTTAACTTTTAGTTAAAGACGCCTTGGTGAATCTATAATAAACGTTAGTATAAAGTAGATGAATCATTTTAAAACCAAAAAATATGCTTTTTATTTGCACACTCAGAGGTACCAATAGGTACCAAAATGTACCTTTCAGTGTACTGGGGTGTAACCTTTAAGCAGACCTGTTTTGTACATTTAGTAAGGTAAAATAATTACCCAATTCTTCAATCTTAAGGACCACTACTGTACTTATAAGGGTAAATTTATATTGCTTGTACCTTGATGAACAAACATGGACCTGAACAGGATCTTTTTGTCAATATAATTAGGGTATATACACTCACAAACCACTTAATTAGGTACACCTTTGTTAACACAAAGATCTAATCAGTCAGTCAGTGAAAGTGATACATTTACCACTATGCTTGCACACAGCAGAATTTGTCCTCCACATTTAACCCATCTGTGTAGTGAAACACACACACACACATATATATATATGTATATATATGTATACATATATATACATATATATATAACGGTGAAGTGAGCACACGTACCAAGAGCGGTGAGCAGCCTGCACGGTGCCTAGAAAGCAATTGGGGGTTGGGTGCTTTGCCCAAGGCACTTCAAGCGTGACTTGGCGGTACTGGAAGTTGAACCGGGGACCTTCCGTTTGCAAGGCTAGTACCTTAACCACAAGCCTATGACTGCCCCACATGGCTGCAAATTATAGTATTGTAGAAGTGTTCAAGACAACTTGCTGAAGAGCAAACAGAGCATGAGAATGCACAAGGAATGTAATTTAGTGACATGCTATGAATGTTGGTCCCAGACAGGCTGGGTATTTCATAAACTGATATTCTATTGGGTTAGTCACACATGCATCCATCACTAGGGTTTACAGATGATGGTCTGAAATATAAAATATCCAGTGAGTTGCAGTTGTGTAGATTAAAATGCCTTGTTGATGTGAGAGGTCAGAGATGAATTGGCAGATGAATTTGAGATGAAAAAATGTCAACAGTAACTAAAAGAACGATAGTTACAACCATTAGTTGCAACCAACCATTGGCCAGTTGGTGCATATAATATACTAATTATTAAATAATTTGCTTAGGAAAATTGCCTGGAAACTTTTCTTTTCTTTTTCAGAGTATTCTTAAAGACATTCACGCCTAGCTTTACCTTGTTTATCTAAACAATGCATAAACTCTGTTTTGTAATATATTGTACAGTTTATTTAGATACAGAACTGTAACCTGCATTTTTTTCAATGGGTTAATGAGTTTTCTCTTGAAACAGGATTGCAAGAAAGACATAAACAAAAAAACATTTTTATTATTTGATTTGTGATGGCTATTTGGCGATTCTTGCATTTGAACCTACAACCTATTTACTCTCATAAAATATATTGCTAACATCCTTATAGCATATTATGTATGTATGTGTCATTTGTAGAAGTCCACTGAGGAAGGAATCAGGCTGACCCATTATCAGAGGAAAAACAAAAGCCAACATCTCTTTTTTTTAAAAGTAATTGGAACTATATCTCATAAAGTTTCTTAAAATTTATTGGGTCAGTCGTGGCTAAATGGATAGGGTAGAGGGCTGGGGACCAAAAGATCACCAGTTCGATCCTCACACTAGGCAAGTCATGGCTGAAGTGCCATTAAACAAGGCACCCAATCTCTAACTGCTCGCCGTGTGCCTCAATAGGGGCAGCACACTGCTCCAGGTGTTTACCCCTGGATGGGTTAAATGCAGAGAAAGTATTTCCCTGTGGGGATCAATAAATGTAATCAAAAATCCATCAGTCAAAGGCCAAGTGTACAAGTAAGAGTAGATAGTGTAAGAGAGCTGGTTGTTAACAAGAGAGCTTATGGAGTTAGAATTATCACCGGTATGTTTTGTCAGAAATGCATATATTATGTATGCAGCATGGTAACCTTTTTTACAAACATTTATTCTATCCCAATTTTCAATGCCATATGTAGAAACCTGGCAACCGGATTAATGATATCACATTTCAGGTAACACAACTGGGTCAGCCGTGTCTTTATGGATACGGTAAAGGGCTGGGGACCAAGAGATCGCTGGTTTGAACCCCACTCTAGGCAAGTCATGGCTGAAGTGCCGCTGAGCAAGGCACCCAATCTCTAACTGCTTCCCGTGTGCCTAAGTGGGGGCAGCACACTGCTCCAGGTGTTCAGCCCTGGATGGGTTAAATGCAGAGAAAGAATTTTCCTATGGGGATCAATAAAGTATCAATTATTATAAAAAAAAAGTAGGGGCAGTCGTAGGCTTGTGGTTAAGGAACCAGCCTTGCGACCGGAAGGCCCCTGGGTCGATTCCAAGTACCGACAAGTCATGGCCCGCAGTTGCTCCCCGGGCACTGTGCTAGCTGCTCCGGGCACGTGAGCTCACTCTACCTGTGTGTGTATTTGTGTGTTTCACTGCACGGATGGGTTAAATGCGTAGGACCAATTCCACTGTGTGCTAAAACATAGTGGCAAAATGTGTCACTATTACTTTCACTTTGGTTTAATGGATTTAGCTGAAAAAAGATGGCTATATTATTTTTCACCCTAAACTATGTATTAAGTCATTACTGTATCAATACAATAATATTAATAATAATGTTGTCCTGCTGTTAGTTGCCAAATTCTTTATTTTCTCAATCTCTATATAAAGTTTAAGAAAATGAGAAATTGAGAAATTTCCAAATGTTCAACCCCAGGTTTAGAAATTTAAAGCATATTAATCCCTTGACAGTAAATACACCTGTTGTACTACACTCAGTATAGTTGTGACTCAATTATCTTTCTTCTACTTCTTCTTTTTCTTCTTCTTATTATTATTAGTATTTGTAGTAGTTCAATTAGTAGTAGTAGTAGTAGGATTAGTGGTATTACTATTTTTCTTATTTGTACTAGTAGTATTAGTAGTAGCAGCAATATTGATGTCCTATTCCAATTAAGGGACCTTCGGTTCTTGAGTATTTGTCAAATTACATGCTTATATGTCAGAAATTTGTATACATAACAGTGTCCTTGTTCCTTTACACAATAATCGAGAAGATTCTGGAATTTCCATTTTAAAGGTCTAGAAACCTGGCAACTAATATAAATAAAATGTTGATCTCAGTAGTAAAAGAGTACATCAGAAAACACTAAAGGAGTTGCTTGACTTTCTGTAAGAGGACTGAATTTTGTGACCTTGCTGTATTAAAACATTCATCAATATTACTAATGCTGTCCTGCTGCAGCAAAATCCATGACCCAGAGCCTCTGGAATTTGTCAAACCCATGGAACTTGTGTTCTTGAGGAAGTCTAAAGATGACATTTCACTTAAATATAAAACTGAGGTGTTAATTGAGTATATCAGCATTAGAGTTCATGATTTGGGTTCAGTGTTCATATCTCAGTAGCATATTGCAATAAGCAAGGTATCGTAAGCTGGGCTTGCAGTTCATTCCTGTCCTGCTCTAGCTGAAATGACAGCTTTGATTTGGTTAAAGCAGTACGTTGTGGAGTTCTCCTGAACGATGGGACGGCGGAAAACGAGTACCGCCTAGAACCGAGCCGCTTCCAGAGCTTCAGCTGAGGCTCACTGGGTGACTCCTGTTCATTGTATTCACTTTCTCCTGAGGCACATCCTCCATTACACACTCCACATCTTCTCGAGCAGTGGCATGTTGCCAGGACGATTGCACATCCTCCGAACAAAAGGAACAGGCATACGGTGGTGATGATGGTCTGGAGTGGGTTATGAATGTCAGGGGGTATGGAACTAGAAAGATTTGATGAAAAGGTGAAAGTGAAAGGAGTGAGGGTTGAGTTGAGAGTGGTGTTCGCAGCGTCCATGTTTTCTGGATCTAAAGAGAAAAACAGAATTTATAAGCTGCTGCGATTTAGAAAGCAGATTCGTGCAAATGTTTCTTTGCAGATTCATAGGATGTGGTATGACGTGGGTGTTTCTGTGCAGGTATGACATACAGTGCTGTGCAAAGGTCTTACGCACCCCAGTTCTTTTTTGATACAAAAGTCAGCACAGAATGATAATGTTTTGAAGCATTGTTTACAACAAAAACAAATTGTATGCATACAACCCCAATTCCAATATAGTTGGAACATTGTATAAAACCAATTAAAAAACTATACGATAATTTGCAAATACTTTTTGCCCATATTCAATTAAATTCACTACAAAAACAATATATTTAATGTTTAAACATATCAACTTTATTGTTTTTTACAAATATTCACTCATTTTAAAATTGATGCCTGCCACACGTTACAAAAGAGATGGAACATGTTTACCACTATGTTACATCACTTTTTCTTTTATGAACACTCAGTAAGTGGAGTAGCAAGTATCCTTGGAAGAGCTGTTGCTTAGATGGCAGCATATATTGCTCCAAAACCTGAATGTACCTTTCAGCATTAATGGTGATGGCCTTTACAGATTTGCCATTGTCACTACACATCCCAATACCACCAGAGATGCTGAATTTTAAACTTTACACTTATAATAAATCCGGATAGTCCTTTTACTCTTTGGCCCAGAGAATACAACATCCATGATTTCCAAAAACAATTTGAAATGTGGATTAGTCAGACCACAAGACACTTTTCAGTTTGCATCAGTCCATCTCAGATGAGCTCAGGTTGTCGATATATGGATTTTGCCTTGCATGGTAGAGTAGATACAACCTACATTTTAAACTATGTTCACTAAGAATGGTTTCCTGAAGGGTTCCTGAGTCAATGTGGTAATATCCATTATACAATGATATCTGTTTTTAATGCAATGTTGCATGAGAAATCGAAGGTCACAGGCATTCAAAGTTGTTCTGTTGGCATTGACGCTTACTTGCAGAGATTTCTCCAGATTCTCTGAATCCTTTTGATGTTATCCTGTAGATGAAAGCCCTATATTGCTCACAGTAGCATGTCTATTGATCTATTTGCTCATGCAGTCTTTTACAAAGTGGTGAATCAAACCAGTCTTTTGGGGATGCTCCCTTTTTTACTGCATTTTGTAGTGTTTTAATAAATGTAGAGTCGTATTCATTATTATTTGAAGCTGTCTTGTTTTACAGCATGTCTTTGCCTGTGTGCAAGACTCTTTCCATCATAATGTAAAGTAAGCAACTGCTATATTTTCTGGAGTGTCTTGGAGAAAATGACAAAATACTTCTCTATTCCTTTACTGTCACACTTACTTGTTTCCCAAGCTAAAGTTTGGGCTGTTTGTTATTTTGCTCCAGACTATCTTGTTAAATTATTTTTTTTGTATATAATTGGCCATAATGCAATAGTTTTCCATGAATGAACGGCCCTGTTACAATAACAAATGATCTGGTGTAATATAAATCAGGATTGTTAATATAGGTGAATTTAGGGTGCAATTCACTCTTGACGGGTGGTGCAGCGGTGCAGTGGGTAGCACTATGAACTCGCAGATCCTGGGTATAATTCCCAGGTTGGGTTTCCTGTGAGGTTTCTGTGTGGGTTTCCTCTGGTTGCTCCCACAGTCAAAGACATGAATTAGGCCAACTGGTTACTCTAAATTGCCCTTAGTTTATGAGTAAATGTGTGCCCTATATGCAACCTGTCTACTGTTCTTCCTGCTGTACAAATAGTGCTGCCGGATAAACACTGGTTTCCTCTTGACCCTAAACATTATTAAGAAGTTGCAAAATTTAAATGAACGAATGGCTTCCTAGGGGAGCATCACATCGATATGCACTATAAAATGGCTCTTTCTTTCTTTTTGATTCTAAATTAAATGGACATTCAATTACCCAATATTCCCAGAATTCACTGAATCTGCTGCTGAAATGCAAGTGGAGCAGGTGGATATAGCAATACACAACATACAATAGAACAAATATTACTTATCTATTTACTGCTTGCATAATTATTAAATGGTTCTTGTCCATTAAGAAACAGAACTTTACCTTAACAAAGCTTTGAGTGTGTGTTGCCGCTCAAACGTTGGCTCTTTTTCTGAAGAAGAGCATGCATACAGAAGAAAAAAGACATGCAGGTCCAAAGCGAGCCCTCAATATCATAACAAATCTGAATTATCATTCAGAAATGAACAATCACAAGACATTATAGTCAGGCTGTCCATTTGTTCCCACGTCCCCACGCTGTGGTCTTACTCTAACATGTGTACAGAAGCATTTATAGGCATTTGCTAATAAATAAAGCTCTCGGGTGAAGTTTCAGACCCCCGCAGAATCAGATATGGTACAATCCAGGCTATTCATCTATCTAAGAATGACCCCCCAAAGTCTTTATTTCCCGCTTCTTCCCTCCTCCCATCGCACCCTCTTTTCTTCAGCTTGTTCCCGAAACCTTTTATAAAACTAATGAGTCTGAAGAAGGGGCCCTGTTCAGAGTGTGTGTTTGGGTACCATGTTTATATCTCATCATGAGGACATTTGGGATAGTAATATATGTTGCTTAATATTACCTTGTGGGGAAATTTTAGCAACCGCATTTAGATAAGCATTCATTTTCTAAGTTAATAATTATGTCACTGGAAAGTCTTTATTGGTATAGCAAGACAAAGGGTATGTGTGTGGTGTGTGTGTGTGCGCGTGTGTGGTGTGTGTATGTAAAACTCTGAGAGCTGCCCCCTTTGATTCAGGCTACTATTGTCAAGTTGATGTTGTCTTAGCAACCTGCTAACTATTGACTAAAGAAACAAGATTAGAAATTAACCATTTGTTTGTTTATTTGTTTGGTTGTGTTCAAAATATTAAAATATTAAACAAATAATATAAGCAATTCCCGCCTCGGGCATTCATGTTTGTGTGTGTGGGCATGTTTTTATATAGTTGTGAGGGCCGATTATTGACAATTTACCAGCGTTTGGTGGTGTGAGGAAATTTTGGCTGGAACTCACTTGAAAAACTATAATAATTATTATTATTATTATTATTATTATTTTAGTGTGTGTGTGTGAGTGTGTGTGTGTGGTTGGTATTCATTTCAATACAAGACACTATTTTGGTTTGTGTGTTTGTGTGCAACAGGTCCAGGCCACAGATGCAGACCAGGGAGAAAACGGCAGGGTTTTGTACAGAATTCTTTCGGGTGAGTATTTATTTTCTTTTTTCTGTTTCAAGACTTGACCACACACTCGAGAACCGACACAACACAAAAAAAACACAAGCACGATAAACAACAAACACACACACAGAGACAAAAACATCTCGAGACAGCCACAGACATGTAAACACAGAGTGTGTCTCCCTCTTGACCACAGAACACTGGATAATGTAACGTAATCTAATGGTATAAACTGCATCTTACAGTAGTGCAGTATAATTTTTTCTGACTTTGCAGTTATATAGTGTGTAATTACATTAAAGTGTTTGTGTGAACTGAGGACCAGCGCAGTTGCTAGTGCAGTTTAGAAATACACTATATATAAGTATTTGCGCACTCATCCAAATTATGGGAATCAGGTGTTACAATCACTTCCATGGCCACAGGTATATAAAAAAAGCACCCAGGCATGCAGACTGTTTTGTAAAAGAATGGGTTGCTCTCAGGAGCTCAGTGAATTCCAGCGTGGAAACAGGATGCCACCTGTACAACAAATCCAGTTGTGAAATTTCCTCGCTCCTAAATATTCCACAGTCAACTGTATTATAAGAAAATGAAAGGTTTCGGAATGAAAGCAACTCCGCCACGAAATGGTAGGCCACGTAAACTGAGGGAGTGGGGTCAGCGGATGCGCATAGTGTGAAGATATGAGGTGCCGTCTAGGCCGTATATTATTAAATCATGCACATCCATCACTTTTACCTCACACATATACCACTTTTCCACACACACACCACTTTTTCATACACACATACAAGTTTTAGCTCCCAATCATACCATTTTAAGCTTCCACACATACCACTTTATCTCGCACACATACAACTTTTAGCTCGCAAACATACCACTTTAGCTTAAAAGTTGTATGTGTGCGAGCTAAAGAGGTATGTATGCGAGGTAACGTGGTATATGTGTGAGCTAAAATGGTATGTGTGCGAGCTTAAAATGTTATGTGTGCGAGCTAAAGTAATATGTGTGCAAGGTAAAGTGGTATGTATGTGAAAAAGTGGTATATGTGCACAAGAAAGTGGTGTATGTGTGTGGAAAAGTAGTATGTGTGTGAGGTAAAAGTGGTGTATGTGTGTGAATTATTGATATATGGCCTTAACAACGCCTCATAAATCACTACAGAACTCCAAAATTCATCTGGCCTTCAGATTAACTCAAGAAGTGCACAGAGAGCTTCATGGAATGTGTTTCCATGGTCGAGCAGCCAAATATGTGAGTCAAGGCAGGTAAATGAATACTTTTGGCAATATAGTGTAGTTCCTGTTAATCTGTGTATGTTTGTATCTGCATGTAATAATTTTTTTCAGCACCAAAAGTCAAACATTTGGATAATTGATAGAAAAGCATTACAGTTGATAAATTCATGAAGCTGTTTCCAAACATATGTAACACTGGCATAAGAGCAAAAAGCATATACATCTACTTTTAAGACACTAAACTATAACATATATTCATCTTTGTTTGAAAAGGGTTTTTATGTTCACTACATAATAATGCGCCTTCTTAGATTTGTTGCGGTCAGTGAAAGCAATAAGCTGTTTTTTTATATTGAAGACATCTTTAAGAGGGATGTTCAATCCGCAGACAGGATGACTGTAGAGTTTGCATGTTCTCTCCCGATGTTTGCTCAGATTTTCTCTGGGTGCTCCCGTTGCCTCCCGCATTCCAAGACATGCATGTCACATTAATTGGTGTTTTTTGATGTTGCCGTTAGTGTGTGAATTTGTATGACTGTGTGTGTGTGTGTACCCTATGATTCAGTGGCACCCTGTTTGGGTTGTAACTGTCCTTGTGCCCAGAGTTGCTGGGTGAGCACCGGCTTTTCTGCGACCCCTTGTGAAGTAAGCGGAATGTTATGAATGTAATGAACGAATGCAACCAAACTCATAAAATATAAAAAAAATAAACACTGTACTTGAAATGTTCACATAGTTTATAATCTCCTGTCTTCGTATCGCATCGTCATATTGGCCACAAAAATTCATGTGATGTCTGTATTTAAAATATAGAGTCAGGAACCGGTGCAATCTTTTTTTATTCTTTATCAAAACACTGCAAAGATTTTATCATCAGGGGATTTAAAATAGGGTTGGTCGGGAGTATGTCAGCATTATGGTGGCACAGTGGGTACATTTGCATTATTTGGCAAATGCTTTTATCCCAAGTGAGTTTTTTTTATCTGAACAATTGAGGATAATCTCCTGAAATCCCCTTCAGTCTAAAGTTTTAACCACTGAGATTTGGGTTACAGCTACAATTGCTTCACAGAAAACAGGTTCCTGTTCGATTTCTAAGCTCCTTCTTGGTGGAGTTTGAATGTTCTTGCTGTTTCTTCTTGGGTTTCCTCCGACAGTCCAAAAACATGTTTTAGGTTCATTGGGGTATCTAAAGTGATCTTAGTGTGTATGTTTGTGTGTGAGAGAGAGAGTGCTTTAAAAATGGGGAGCATTGTCTAGGCTTCTCCTAAGTGTGACCGGAATTAGGCGGGTATAAAAATTAGTGTGTCAGACTATGCTTAAAAATTTCTTTATTCTTCAATTGTACCCTTATAAGGTATACGATAAAGTTTGGTGTCTTTGTGATAACTGCTGCACTTGATAAAAACATACCAACACCGCACACAAGGCCATACAATGAAACTGAAACACCTGGTTTTAGACCACAATCATTTAGTAGTATAGTGTAGGGCCTCCTTTTGCAGCCAATACAGCATCAGTTCGTCTTAGGAATGACACATACAAGTCTTGCACTGTGGTCAGAGGTATTTTAAGCCATTGAGGATAGTGGCCAGGTCACTACGTGATGCTGGTGGAGGAAAACGTTTCCTGACTTGCTCCTCCAAAACACCTCATAGTGTCTCTTAATACATCACAAAGACTTTCTGTCTTGGTCACAGATGCGCCAGCAAGACATGCACCAACAATTTGTCCTCTTTTGAACTCTGGTATGTCACCC
>JAOUQV010337328.1:0-10908 GCA_028565295.1 Aspidoras spilotus
GCCCTACACCATACTAATAAATTATTGTGGTCTAAAACCAGGTGTTTCAGTTTCATTGTCCAACCCCTGTATATATGTGTGTTTTACTGCACGGATGATTTAAATGCAGAAAAAAATTGGCAAATAGATCATTTTCATCTTTTAAAAACTTGTTGAAAAAAGGCTTTTAATGATTATTTTAAACAGAAGTAGAACATTGTTCACATGTTAAGCAGCAAAAAATGTTCCTGAAAGGATAATCCTTGCTCTACTGTACGTTTAAGAATGTCATTAAACAATTCATCAATTCAAGGACAATTGTAAGTCTGAACATAAGCCTAAGCTCAACATCCATGATCCCTGATATATCAGATGGCAGTACTTTAAAAAAACCATTATATGATGAGTTCTCTGGGGCTCAGAGGCAACCGGGATGAACCATCATAAAGTGGAAATACACTCATTGACCTATTCCTAGTGAAATGTTGGTCCTCCTTTTACCTTCAGAACTGCCTTAATTCTTGGTAATATACTTTCTACAGAGATGGTATTCTGCATTCCTTGGTTGTAACCAGTGGGTATTTGAGTTACTGTATCATCATCTCGAACCAATCTGTTCATTCTCCTCTGACCTCTCACTGATATCAACAGGGTCATTTTTATCTACACAACTGTCTCTCACTGGATATTTTCTCTTTTTAGGCCCTAGAGATGGTTGTGTGTGAAAATCCTATTAGATCAACATTTTCTGAAATACTCAGACCAGCACCGTCTGATACCAACAACCATGCCACATTT
This sequence comes from Aspidoras spilotus, assembly GCA_028565295.1. NCBI lineage: Eukaryota > Metazoa > Chordata > Actinopteri > Siluriformes > Callichthyidae > Aspidoras > Aspidoras spilotus. Next base: position 778 of record JAOUQV010337328.1, read on the forward strand.
TTTAGAGTCACTCAAATCAGATGTCTTCACCATTCTGATGATCAGTTTGTACTTCAGTAAGTTGTATAGACCTCCTCTACATGACTTAATACATTGAGTTGTGGCAAAGTGATTGGCTGATTAAATATTTGTGTTAACAATCAATTGAACAATTAGAAAGAAACCAGAGATGGTAATGACTCTGTGATAAATAGAATTATTACTTTGTTATAGCTCTGTGTGTGTATGTACTGAATGTATAAGGATGTGTGTGTGTGTGTGTGTGTGTGTGTCGTTTATGCATGAACAATGTATTTGAAACAATGACAGGAATGATTATTACTCACTGAAAAACAATCTCTTAAAACACCATTTCGGATCCCACCCAGATGCACTGCTTCACTGTGAGTCATTAAATAAATGATGGGTGTGTTGGTATGGCCTAGAAATAGAAATACTGCAACGTTTATATTTACAATACACCTTTCGCTTAACTTCTGAATGATTAGTAGCTTTTACGCCGAGGTGGAATCTCGTAAACAACTCCCAGTGCATCTGAGAAATTCATCCAAGTTTATCCGTTTATTTGAGAGGTTCTGAAGTTGCTGATTATGGAACGGAAATCACATCAGTTTGGACCAATTTTGCACGGTTTCTGAACCCTTAGGAACTTTGCATAAATTTGACCCAAAGCTTCATCAGAATATAACATAAAAAGTAAAAAAAATAGATAAAGTGAAACAAATAAAACAAAGGGAACAATAATATCCGGCTGATAGAGATGTCCTGATTCCTTTGGAATTTGCTGTTACAATTCAGAATTCATTTTTCCCTATCACTGATGGCAAGCTGTCTTGGCCCCTATGTAGAACAACAGACCTATACCATGATACTACCACCACCATGTTTCACAAATTCGATGTTTTTTACGCTGGAATGATTAGCCCTTATCTTACAGAGGAGCCAAAAATGTAGCATTTAGTCAGCCACTGATTGTGCAAGTTTTCCTACTTTGCCAGCTGAATGAAGTCCGTAATTTTTTATAATTTCACAGGTTTCACTTCAACTACAAGACAAATTGAGAAACAAAAATCCAGGAAATCACACTGTAGGATTTTTAAAGAACTTATTTGTAAATTATGGTGGTCAACCACAAACAAGCAGGATTTCTGTCTCTCACAGACCTGTAACTTCTTCCTTAAGAAGCTATTCTGTCCTTCAATCATTAGCTGTATTAATGGACACCTGTCTGACCTCAATATTTGTATAAAGGACACCTGTGCACAGGCTCAAACAGTCAGAATCTAAACTTAACCATGGCCAAGACCAAAGAGCTGTTGAAGGACACCAGGAAGAAAATTGTAGTCCTGGACCAGGCTGGGAAGAGTGAATCTACAATGGACAGCAGGTTGGTATGAATAAATTATCTGTAAAAGCAATTGGAAGAAATTAGAAGACCATTGATAATCTCTCTGAATGGGGCCGCGGGCAAGATCTCATATCATGATCATGAGATCAGTGAGCAAAAATCCAGAGGGACCTGATGAATGACCTGCAGAAAGCTGAGACCAAAGTAAAAAGGCTACTGTAAGTAACACACTATCCCGAGAGGGACCCAAATCTTGCGGTGCCATGTGTGTGTCCCTGCTTAAGCCAGTACATGTCCAAACTCAACTTGTTGTATTTGGTGGAAGGATTGCATCCTAAGAACATAGCTACTGTAAAGAATAGGGATGGAAAAAAAAAATTGGGGCTGTTTTTCTGCAAAGGGACAGACCGTGTTAGGAGAGATTGAATGGGGCCATGTCTTATGAGATTTTAAACCAAAACCTCTTTCCATCAGTGAGACCATTGAAGATGGAACGTGGCTGGATATTCCAGCATGACAATGATCCCAAACACACCGCTCGGGCAACGAATTATAAACCTCTCTCATCTTTATAAATAGGAGAACTTGCACAATCAGGGACTGACTAAATAATTTTTGGCCCTGTACATAATATGCTGCAGAAAAGTGATGTTTGGGAGTCTAATATAATTCTGAATTCTGTCCTGACTCAATGATGCAGAATTCATACAAATAAACACCTCTAACATCTCTAAAACAGCACTTTGCACAGCACTATAGATTATGTATGGAGATACACTGTTTCACTTAGAATGTTTCACTTTATGTTACAATCCTAAGACGTATGATTAATCTTGGTTTATGAAGATACAAGAAGATCAAATAAGGTTCTTACGCAAAGTGAGGGGTTTGACTATTCAGGAGAGTCTTGGAGTAGATCAATTGCTCTGGTTTAAGAGTTTCAGCTATATGCAAGGTTGCAAGATTGGGTATATGCAAGGTTGCTGGGCTTACTCTTTGTGACTGGGTGATGAGTTTGCCAGTCCAAAATTAGACCAGTTGTTTCTTCAGATCGCAAGTAGCCAGTTGAGGTGGTTTGGACATATTTAAAGCATGCCACTTGATCAGCTCTCATTGGACCTGCTCCAGGCACATTTCTTTGGATACAAACACTGGGGCAGACCCAAGGCCCAGTGGAGACATTACACTGTTTAATTGCCTGTTAACACAAATATCTAATCAGCCAATCACATGGCCACAACTCAATGCATTTAGTCATGTAAAGGTAGATAAGACACCTTCTGAAGTACAAACCGAGCATCAGAATGGGTAAGAAAGGTGATTCTAGTGAGTTTGAATAATGTGTCATGGTTGTTGGTGTCAGACTTTGCTGGACTGAGTATTAAAAAAAATGTTGATCTACTGGGAATTTCACACTCAACCATCTCTAGTGTTTACAGAGAATTGTCTGATAAAGAGAAAATATCCAGTGAGGGACAGTTGTGTGTATGAAAAAGCCTTATTGATGTGAGAGGTCAGAGGAGAATGGACAGACTGGTTTGACATAGAAAGACAACAGTAATTCAAATAACCACTTGTTACAACCAAGGAATGTAGAAGACCATCTCTGTTGAAATTATGACACAAAGAATTAATGTGGTTCCTAAGTCAAAAGGACGTCCAAGCTTTAACATTGTACATAATAAAGTGGCCAGTGAGTTTATATCTTGCACTTAGTTGAGTACATCTGGGAATCTCCCTGAAGGACCTGGGGAAGTTTGACAATTTGGGAGATCCTTTAGAGATAAGGACGACCAAGCTGAGGTGGTTTATGCATTTTATAGTATCTCCCCCGGGCAGCTGCTACTAGAGCTCTTTTAGACATGTTCCTCTAAAGGGAGATCCCGGGGAAGACCCAGGAGATTTTATCTTGCATTTGTCATAGAAACATCTGGAGATCAAGCTGAGGTGGCTTAGGCATATTTTTTAAGAATGCCCTGTGGACAATGCCCATTAGAGCCCTTACAGACATGTACTGCCATGGGGCAGGCCGAGATGAAATCTCACATTTGGCTTGGTAACCGCTAGGGATTCCCCCAGGAGGAACTGGGTTTTTTAACCAGAGATAGAGAAATCTGTTCGCACCGTGATCCTCATCATGAAAAGCGAATGGAACCTGAACTGTAGAGCAGTTGATTCTTTTAGCAATTAAAAAAATATCTTAATAAAACCCAATGATACAGATTTCTGGCTTTAACTGAGAACATTTAAAACTCACAGGTATATTTTCTGTTCTCCGAGCCAGGTTGTAACTTAATACCCCTTAGATCTAGGCAAAATGTTACATAGCCCGAGAGCGTGGCTTAAGGAAAGAAATCTTTCCTTTTAATCACTGTAGCAAGTTTGAACAATTTTATATACGGCTTACAGGAGATAACATCTTCAGGGTAGAGAGAGGTAGAGAGTGAGAGGTGATTATGCTGTGGCGTAGTAACATCTCTCTATATACCGTGACATTGTGTATTTTATCATAACTTCTGTCACGAACAGTCATTCGCATCCTTATTTCCTCGAGGAGATTAAAGACAAAAAAAAAAGCTGATGCATATCTGAATATGTATGTTCTATCTTTTTGTGTTTATTGTGACTAATCCTGTTGTCCAGGAGCTGAGCCAGTTTCTCAGCCCCACCTTTCGAGATTAAAGTATTTCATTAATATCCTTAAAGGCTATTCATTCAAAACGTAAAAAGTTTTTAAGATGCAATTACAGTATATATATTTTTTCAATGGTCAATTCAATGGTCAATTCAATGGTCATTTTTTATGTTAAGAATCTGAACGCTTTTACCTTTTTTTTGTTTCTTATGGCATTGTTTGGCTAAACTTTACATATACGTTAACCCTGTAGGATTCACACTCCCTTTGATCAAACACGCCACCTTCGGCACATTTGGCTATCCATCATCATTCTGACATTCGAGGAGACATACACAATATTTCCAAAAGTATTCGCTCACCTGCCTTGACTCACATATAAGCTAATCCATATGGTTGAATATGATGTCGGCCCACCATTTGATGCTAGAGCGGCTTCAACAATTTTGGGAAGGCTCTCCACAAGTATCAGGAGTGTGTTTATGGCAAATTTTTGACCATTCTTCCAGGGGTGCATTTGTGAGGTCACACACTATTGTTGGACGAGAAAGTCTGCACTCTAATTCATTACAAAGAGGTTATATCGAGTTATATCGAGTCAAGTTCATCCACACCAAACTCTGCCATCCATGTCTTTATGGATCTTAGTCATGTTGGAAGAGAGGAAGGGGCCAGCTCCAAACTGTTCCCACAAAAGTTGGTAGCATGAAATTGTCCAAAATGTCTTAGTATGCTGAAACATTCATACACATGTGGCCAAGTAAGTTATTGGAACATGTGATTCTGATCATTTGGATGGGTAAAATACTCTTGGAAATATAGTGTAACTCTGAGCTTGTCCTTCCGGTCTTTCTGTGAACCTAGGGTCTGTCATTGTTCATACCGAATAAATTAATTATATTACACGTTCATTTATATGGAAGTTTGATGATAAAACATGATAAAAGGAAGGAGGCAGGCATGGGTGGCACAGTGGGTAGTGATGATGCCTTACAACAAGAAGGACCCATTGAATGCGGTTTAAAGGTTTGGAGTTTGCATGTTCCGCGATTTTGTGCTTGCAACGCAAATTGTTGTCAGTGCTGCTGTAGCGGACATGAGGGGACTTGCATATGGAGGATTGACGATCGCCACGCTGCAGTTGCTGTTACTAGACAGCTGTGTGATGTTGGACTAGCAGGTGTTCCTAATCGAGAGATTGGCTAACATGACATCTGTCTATCAGTAAGTCTATCATAAAACTACTAGTGCTGAGATCTTTTTATATTATGATGGTGTAATAAAAATGTCCCATCCCACACACACACACACACACATACACAGATACAGACACACAATTTAGAAGGCTTCATTCAGTATTACTACATATTTGAGAATTAAGACTGTAGTCAGAAGCACGACATTGCAGTGGGCAGTGCACAACCCGGGTTTGATCTTAGCTCGGGATCTCAGGAAAATTTCTGTGCAGGGGTAAAATGTTCCCACCATGTTCGCATGGGGTTCCTACGGTTTTCTCCCACATTACAAAGACATGCCCTATGATAGATTGGTACCCTGTTTAGTGCTGTGTCATGCTGTTCATAAGAACATGAATGAATGCGTCTATAGTCATACACCGTCATTTCTTAGTGATGGTTTATAGATAAACATCTTACACATCTGTCATCTGTCTTTTTGTCTGAAGTGTGATTTGATTGCACAATGTCTGCATTAGTGCCTTTTAGATTCCTTTCTAAAATACTGTGTGTGTGGCAGCACTGTGGGTACTGCTGTCTCCTCACAGCAAGAAGGACCCGGATTTAATCCTCGGGTGGGATGACTAGGGACATTTCTGTGTGGAGTTTGAATGTTTTTGTGTTTGCTAGGTTAATTACTGTGTCTAAAATAGCCATATAAATATATGACAGTGTGTGTGTGTGTTTGTGCCCTACGAGGGAACGGCATCCTATCTAGGGTATTTCCTGCCTTTGAGCACCGGAGGGTCTATGACTCCATGTAGATTAAATGGAAGATAATGAATGAATAATTGAATGAATGAATGAATACTGTGTGTCAAAGACTAGATATCTACAAGCATAGAATCGTTCTGACTTTCAGGCAGAATTACATCAATTATTTTGTCAATGCTGCCCCAACTTTTCCTGACTTGAGGTCAGAGTTCAGGTCGGGTGACTTGATTGGGTGACTTGATAGTTGTGCTTTTTCTAAACCTGTGAGACTATAGATAAGTGTCAAACTAGCGAGGCAAACTGGCAGAGCTGCTGCAGCGCTCATGGGTCTGCATGCATATTTTTGTCTTTCTATCATCATCTATTCTATCAACCAGTCTGTCCATTCTCCTCTGACCTCTCACTGATATCAAGAAGGCACTTTTGTTCACACAACCGTATTTTATCTTTTCCGGATCATTCTCTATAAACACTAGAGATGGTTATTTGTAAAAATCCCAGTCGATCAACAGTTTCTGAGAAATTCAGACTAGCACCGTCTTGTAGCAACGTTCAAAATCACTTCAAAGTCACGTTTCTTCCTTTTTCTGTACTTCAGCAAGGTGTCCTCTACATGACTAAGAGTTGTGGCCATGTAATTGGCTGATTAGATATTTAAACAAGTGTACCTAATAAACTGTTCAGTGAGTGTATGTATAAAAAGACTATGCATCTCTTAGACGTTCACTAAAAGCTGCAAATCTGGTGTCGATGCCAAAAATGCAAAGACAATTAGCTCTGATTATAGTAATACAATCTGTTCCTAAAGGGAAGAACAGAACATTCACCCATGTCTGAAACCTCATACAGCGCCGTAAAGCGCCTCGGATACTGTTGGAAAGTTTCCAAGCAATACTGTGTGTTTCAAAAGCTGAAATGGAGATCGGTTTCAATCAGAATAAAGTCACAACAATCATTTATCTTTTCTCGAAGTGACGAGGAAAAAAAAAATAATGAGAACTTTTCAAACAGACGTGATAATCATAGTCACATCAAAGCTCAGCCGCCGCTGTGGTGCATGCTGTGTATGTGTGAAATGTGTAGAATTTGTGTGACGGAGGTGAGGAGGTGAGAAGGTGAGGAGGCGAGGGTGACATGCTGAGACAAAAATCAAACGCAAACAAACAGACAGGCGTGAGATTGTAGATGGAGATAAGGTCTGATTGCTGTCTTGTCAAAAAAAATAAATAAATGAAATAAAACAAAAGAGGAAGAGAATGAGAAGTGTTTGGATTTCTCCTCCCTGGGTCAATGCTGGAAAGCTGGCGTGGTTTGTCAAAACCTGACCTGACTTGTTCTCTGGAATTATGCTACGCTTTGCAAGTTGACGTGTGATTCAGTGTCCTTGCTAAAGATGTTGGGTAACATTTGCTTTGCTCACAAGAATTCTCTTTTTTCATGTATTGCTAATCCAGGGTTTCTGTGGGGTAATAACAAGCATTGCATTTTGATAAGAGGCAAGCGGGGCCTGATGAGTAAAGTGCCAGGGACCGAAAGATTGCCTGTTCAATCCCGACTCTAAGCAAGTCACAGCTGAAGTGCTAATCTGAGCAAAAACAGCACTTGTGGCAGCAGTTGTGGTAAGTTGTGGTATTCAGAATGGAACTGTACACGGACAGCATGAGCACAGCATGACATTAACACAGGCCATGCTTCCCCTATCCGCATGAGACCACACCAGCTTCCCTGAGCTAAACGAGAGGCCACAGAGCAGCAGATCCGCAAAATGGCTGCAGCTGGAATTATAGAACCATCCCGCAGACCGTGGACATTACTGGTGGATCTGGCTAAAAAGAAGAACAGCAGCTGGAGTTTGACTCTTACCCACTCCTGCTAATCAACGATGAGTTCACTCAATCTTTGTAGCGGTTATTGACATGTTCTGTTGTCAAGAAGCAGCTAGAGAGAGGACGGCAATAACCATTGGCACCGAGCTATGGCTCTTCACGGTGTTACCATTTGGACTTTGTAATTCACCGGCGACATTTGAGAGACTGATAGACCAAACTTGGTCTGATGTTACCTGGGATAAATTTGTTGTTTACCTGGACAATGTTTTAGTGCACGCTGTGGACTTTGACAGAGCGGTGGCTAACCTGGAGATGGTGCTAACGGCCATTCATGCGGCTAATTTAAAACTAGACACAGACGCTAGGAACCACGACCTTGGAGCTATACTGTCCTAGGTGCAGGATGGAACAGAGATTGGATAAAGCTGGCGTTTAAGCAAAGCAGAGTGAAACTACTGTGTGACGCAAAAGGAATTCTAGATGTTGTTGCAGGGCTGTCATTTTTTTGGCATGTCATGTTGCAGTCATTTTTGGGAAGACCTGTATGAATTATCATTCTTACTGCAGACAGATCACACTTCTCTGACCTGACTGATGCATTTCCAGGAGCCAGAGGGACAGGATTTCCATTCTGCAGGAGTATGACTTTAAAATTTAGCACCGGGCCGCTAAACAGCACAGGAATTTCAGATGCACTGTCTCGCCAACCTTTCAAGAATTTTACTTGCCGGTATTGTGCGCATGCTGAGAAGCAATTTACAGAATACGGTCGGTGCGCTGCAGTGACTGTGGAAACAATGCTGACCGGGGGCTGGATTTAACATCACCCGAGGATTTGGGGCGAGCTCGGCAAGCGGATCATGAACTTTCATGGGCGTTTAAAGGATTAATTTCAAGGTGAGTTCCAGAGTGAACTAACGAGCTTTACCATGGGCCGGTTGCAAAAGCATTACGCTTGAATTGGGACAGTTTGCGATTGCAGAATGGTGTGTTGTGCCGGCTATGGGAGAGTCCGACATCCAAGAAAAACCTGGCGCAGACTGTTATTCCGTACGCTCTGAGGACGGCAGTGTTAAAAGCAATGCCCGGCATGCCAGGTTCAGTCCACTTTACTGTAACAAAGACTCTGCGACGGATGAGGAGAAACTTTTACTGGCCGGAGTGTAACAACGACATGGACTGCAATGTGTGCACAGCAATCAAACACGCCGCTCTAACCACAGTAGGCAGGTGCACCAATGGAATGAGTTGCAGTGGCTGTATTGGGGCCGTTTCCAGTAACTGACTCGGGCAACAAATTCGTCCTCGTCACTATGGACTATTTCACATACGCAGTGCCGGACCAGAGTGCAGCAACCATGGCGGAGCGACTAGTGGAGAAGAATTTTCTGCCGATTCAGGGTTCCGGAAGAGTTTCACAGCAATCAGGGGCCCAAGTTTGGATGCGAGCTGCGCACAAGACTTTGTTATGGATGGGGTGTCACGGAGGACGGCAAACAGCTGAGGGGAGAGCTGTGTTACGTATGTCACTAGGATGTAGGGGGGTGGGCGTGAAGGAGCTACCCAGCATGCAGTGCTACAGACACTAGTGGGATTAACGGAATGTGTGAGTGTGGCTGAGTTGTCTGACTGTGTGTGTGACAGCAAGTGTTCTAAAAAAGAGGATCCCATTTACGCTGAGTGTCCACATCCTTGCTGTTACATCACATTATTATTATTCTAATTCTTCTTCTTCTTCTTCTTCTTATTATTATTATTCCAACAAGTGTTTGTAAATAATTCAAGCTATGTGGAATATAGTAAGCTGACCGAGCATGCCAATCTCATGTCAGCTCTATTAGCAACTGTAGAAGGAAATCATAGGCATGCGGACACAGAAACTAGTAATAGAACTCGGGACCTTCTTATATAAGGCAGATACACTACCCGCTGAATCATTAATTTTCGATACCTTCTTAATCCTAGTTTTAGGGTCACGGTTTAACCTGTGCCCACTCGGAAACTCTGGGCGCAAGGACAGGAACAATCCCAGACAGGGCGCCAAATCCATCATAGGGCACACACACACACACAGAAATCACAGACACATTCACACACTAATTGGCAATTTAGAGACATCAATTAATCTATTATGAATGTCTTTGGAATGCGGGAGGAAACCAGAATACCCGGAGAAAACCCGAGCAAACAGCTGCTGCAGCTAGCAATGCAGGACCATGTGTGCTCGTTTTGGATGAGAAAGTGAAAGTGATATATTTTTGCCACTATGTTTGCAACAGCAGAATTGGTCCTTTGCATTTAACCCATCTGTGCAGTGAAACACACAAATACACACACACTGGTGAAGTGAGCACACGTGCCCGGAGCAGT
>JAOUQV010337338.1:0-10907 GCA_028565295.1 Aspidoras spilotus
CCTAAGCCCGAAAGGGTGAGGGTTGCGTCAGAAAGGGCATCCGGCGTAAAACATGTGCCAGATCCTAATGCGAGGAATTCGCTGTGGCGACCCCTGGTGACGGGGAAAAAGCCGAAAGATAAAAAAAAAATTGTCTATACCCACATAATCCTAGCCCTATAGCCATGGGGAAGCCGGTGCCCACCGGGCAACTCTGGGCGCGGGAGCTAACAACCCCAGACAGGGAGCTAATTCATCATAGGGCGCATGCACACACAATCATATACACAGTCACACACTAATGGGCAATTTAGAGACACCAAGTAACCTATCATGAATGTCTTTGGAATGCGTGTGGAAACCGGAGTACCCCGGAGAAAACCCACAGGAACAAGGGGAGAACCTGCAAACTCCAAAGAGAAATTTTTCCGAGTTACCCCATGCCAAAACCAAACAGTTAAACATACATAGATGCAATCTGTCAAAAATCTAGTTTAACATTCAGTTTCATGGAGTAAATGTGAGTGCTTAGAAACAGCAGTAAGGATTTCATTATGCCTTAGTGTCCTTTGTCTGTTTCAATATATTAAATGCCTGTTGTGTGGCAAAACACAGATAAAGATGGGAGACAAAAAGATGGGAGACAAAAAGTGTATAATTATTTGCACAAACCATTCAGTTAAACATGTATTTACTAACCTCTAAGACTATCCAGTATGGTTTATATTCATCCCATAGCACTGAAACAGCCTTAATTAGTATCAGTAATGAGCTCCATGAATTTATAGACATTTTGCCTATGGCATCCTTTCACTGATTGGCCTAATTGCAGCCTTCAGCACAGTGAATCATGACATTTTCCTGTTTGCATTTGTGGTGACATGGTCCTGGACTGGTTTACATAATCCAATGATGGCTACTTATCCCCCTCTCTCATTGTATTTTCTTTGCCTCTGCTGTCATTTAAGGGGTCCCACAGGTATTAGTCCTTAAACCTACTGTACATACCCTATCTCTTTGACAATTTATATTTATTAGCTCAAAGTGAACATTCAATAAAACTCTCTACAGTTATGATGTAGCTGTCTGTCTTTCAAATCTCTTGATTCATAGAATTATCAATTCTAAAGGTTAATTATTTGTTTCTATTTGAGAAACATCTTGTACCTCTTTTACCCACCTAGGTAGCCATAACTTCAGTCGAGGTCCATCTTCGAGGTACAAACAGCTCATCTCCTCCCTATTCATTCACATCACCATAGTACACCCATTTCCAAAGAGTTCACTCACTTCCTGTAAATATTGCAGACAATACAGAATACTTCTGCCCATGTTATTATTATTATATTATAGCCTTTTGTTGCCTAATTGGAGATGAGTATGCTCAGTCAGTTTATCCCTATCCTATGGAAAACATCTGTGCAGATGATCATTTCAAAGCACTATTACATGTGACAGATCGTGGTAAGTGATATGTAGAATAGGTTTAATGACCGATCATTGTGGGAGTGGAAGCAGAAACAGAGGAAGTATGTCCAGAGATTGTGATAGACAGCCAACTGTTTGATAGGTATAATATAAACCAGTTTAGGACAGAGTCATGGTGTCATGCTGAGGAACATAGAGTGACTCATTGTTTCAAAGGCTGCAATTTGGTCAAGTTGAAAATGCAGTGAGCACCAGTGTCTACAAATACAAGGAGCTAATTATTTACCAAAATTAAAGCTGTTTCAGTGCTGTGGAACTGGCAGAAACCATAGTGGAACAATATTTTTGTAACTGTTGTTGCCAAAGCTCTATAAAGACATGATTTGCCAAAGTAAATGTGGAAGACTTTCTTTGTGAACATGGACATTGTCTTCTGGAACAGATTTGAGCCCCTTAGTTCCAGTGAACGAAAACTATTGTCATTTTATACTGTACAAAGACATCCTGTACAACCTTATGCTTCTAGCTTCCATATGGCAATAGTTTGGGTAGAAACCGCATACTGGAATGATGATCAGGCGTCCAAATATCCTTAGTGTACATATATGAATAAATGATGTTTAATAAATGTAGATTAAATTAAAATTTATTGTAAAACTATGTGTCTGACGGCACATTGGGGCAGTGGTAGTGCTGTCGCCTCACAGCAAGACGGACCCGGATTTGATCCCTGGGTGGGGTGACCAGGGAATTTTCAGTGTGGTGTTTGTATGTTCGTCCTGGGTTTGTGGTTTTCTCTGGGTACTTTGGTTTCCTTACACATTTCCTTGTGCATTGCAATATGTTGAGCAAAACTGTGCTCTTACCCTGCTAATTGAACCTTCACACTCTGCTCTTACTGGTGCAATGTGCAATTAATGAAGATGTCCAATTTAGCCATGAAACCTCCCACACTAAAATGACAGGTGTTTTAGTTTCATTGTCTAACCTCTGTACATGAGATTGGCATATTTAGATAATTGTATTAAGGTTGAATCATAGCTGGCTCTAAAGTCAGTTATATATTTTAAATATTTACTTGTTTCGTCATGTGAATTTCTGCAATTTTCTAATGTTTGTCTTGAACTGGACCTTTGGCAGCTTTAAATTTGGCATGTTGCAATGTAGTGAATCATGTAGAACTCAGACTCAGGGACATCAGGATGGTTAAAACGTTGACAGTTGTTTTGTTTGCTTTTAACTGATTTATATATATATACAGTGGTGCTTGAATGTTTGTGAATCTATATTGTTTGTCTTTTCTATATTTTTTAAACAAATGGTTATTTATTTGTTAAAGATAATGATCCAATATTACATATTTGTGATTGGTAAAAGTATGTGAACCTTTGTTTTCAGTATCTGCTGTGCAGCAATAACAGTAACTAAATGTTTTACTTTTCCTCCTTAACCATCGTTGGTAGAATGACTTGTGTGCTTAGGGTCATTGTCTTGTGGCATGATACACCTTCTCTTGAGATTCAGTTCATGGACAGATGTCCTGAAATTTTCCTTTACAATTATCTGATATAATTCAGAAATCATTGTTTCGTCAATGATGGCAAGCTGTCCTGGTACAGATGCAGGAAAACAGACTCAAACCACTAGGTTTCACAGATGGGATAAGGTTCTTATGATAGAATGCAGTGTTGTTCTTTATCCAAACAAAACGCATTTCATTTAAACTAAACAATTTTATTTTTTTCTCATTCATCCACAACGTTCTTCCAATAGCCTTCTGGTTTGTCCACATGCTCTTTAGCAAACTGCAGGTGAGCAGCAAAGTTCTTTTTGAAGAGCAGTGGCTTTTTCCTTGTAACCCTTCCAGGCACATCATTGCTGTTCATTGTTCTCCTGATTGTGGACTCATGAACATTAACATTGTCCAATGTAAGAGAGACCATCAGTTGCTTAGAGGTGACCCTGCACTCTCTCGCCAACTATTTTAGGCCTTTTGAAGTTAACTTTGTTGGTCAACCATTACTGGGGTGGGTGACAGTGGTCTTGCATTTCCAACATATGTACGCAATCTGTCTGATCTGTGGATTGGTGAAGTTCAAACTCTTTAGAGATGGTTTTATAAACCTTTCTAGCCTGATGAGCATCAATAACTCTTTTTCTGAGTTCCTCGGAAATCTTCTTTTGTTCCTGCATTGATACATGTCTACAAGCATGTGTTGGGAAGTGCAGGCTTTGATAGATCCCTGTTTGTTAAATAAAACAGGGTGCCCACTCACACCTGATTGTCATCTCATTGGTTGAAAAACGCCTCACTCTAATTTCACCTTCAGATTAACTGTTAATCCTAGAGGTTCACATACTTTTGCCACTCACAAATATGTAATATTGGATAATTTTCTTTAATAAATTAATGAATGACCAAGTATATGATTTTTATCTCATTTGTTTAAAAGGGTTCTCTTTATCTACTCTTAAGATTTGTGTAAAAATCTGACATTTATGCCAAAATATATAAAATTCTAAAGGGTTCACAAACGTTCAAATACCACTGTATATGTAAAACAGAATGTCAACATGTGCTGGAATGTAATGATTATGTTGAGCAATGATCCCGAAAGATGAGTGCATACTCATTTCTTTTTACTTATTTGTTTTGGGAGATTTCGAGTAATGCTCCACCAGGAACAACATGTCCTCTAGGAGTTACTTACGTATTCAAGTATGACACATGAACACTTAATCTAAATATTTGTGCACTGCCTGTAAACACAATGTTTTCAGCTTGGCCTTATGGGGAATGTTGCCATGATCTATAAACTGCTGCTCAAACTATGATCTCATCACATTCGTGACTGTTCCACAGAGTAAGCACACTTCTCTGAACTTACAGCATGGAACTAACAGAATGGTTTCCCTCAAATGGGTTTATTTATGAGTCAGTTTCAGTGATTGGTGACATTTTTTTAAATTATTTGTAATATATCTTTTTTCTTGACAGAAAAGCACTCAAAATGAACAGGATTACAATACAGACAGACTATTTAATTTCCTGAATCACTCATTCCTTACACTCATTACTTTTCTTGGCCGCTACTAGCCGCTGACAGGAAGTATGATAAACCAATTTGTGAGTTTTAAATGTGCCACAGTGTACTTAAATACAGAAATATATAAGTTTGTAAACATAAATGTGTTCACATTAGCCATGGCTGTCAAACTTCTGCTGTTATTTAGCGGTAGCGGTGTGACAGGGATTAAGATCCTTCCTGGGGTTGTACTGGGGTTGTGATTTACCATGTTTGACTGGGAATGTCAATTTGTGTCTGTCTGTGTGTGTATCTGTTTGTATGGTGTTGGGTGTCTCAGGGGCATTAGTCTGTGTATAAAGTGGAGTCAGAAATGGGGTTCGATACGCCTTCATTTGTATCTTTGAAAGTTTAAATGAGCGTTTGTGGCTGCCTGTTTAACATATTTTAATGTAATGTTTTAACATGCTTTTTTGTTTCCACAGCTGCTGGTTTCTGAGGACACAGACACTAATAGTAACTGTGCAGCGTCCTAGATTTTTACCACATTTAATTACCTTTTACATTTGTTCATTGTTTTCAGCTTTAAATACACACTCACGGGCCACTTTCTTAGGTACACCTATTCAATTGCATATTAACACAAATATCACATGGCAGCAACACAATGCATTTAGTCATGTAGAGATGGTCAAGACAACCTCCTAAAGTTCAAATCGTATGAGAAAGAAAGGTGATTTAAGTGACCTTGAACATGGCATTTTTGTTTGTGCAAGACGGGCTGGGTTTACAGAAAATGTTCTGAAAAAGAACATTGATGATAAAAATACCTTGTTAATATAAGAGGTCAGAGGAGAATGGGTAGACTGGGTTCAAGTTGATAGAAAAGTAACAGTAATTCAAATAATCACTCGTTGCAACCAAAACAGGAAAAAGTACGACAGTTCTGAAAGCAAAAGTGGTCCAACATTTTACTAGCAAAGTGTACCTAATAAAGTGGAAGATGAGTGCATATACTTATGTTTAGAAATCTATCATTAGGGCATCTTAGTCTTGCAATGCGGTAACACTTTGATCTCACAGCTTCGAGTGGCCCTCAAAATACTAACTCATTCTCATTTGGGTGACACAATACAATAATTATCCATTTGAAATTGGTGTGGCACAGTGACGCAGTGGATAGTGCTGTGGCCTCACAGTAAGAAGATCCCGAATGGGACACTTCAGTGCGGATTTTGCATGTTCTCCCTGTGTTTGCGTGGGTTTACTCCGAGTACTCCGGTTTCCTCCCACAGTCTAAAGACAAGCACGATAGGTTATGCTAAATATTCACTGAAATGCAACTTTGTATATACGATGTGAAACCTGGTCTTGTCAATAAAATGCCCATTGATGCTAAAGAGGACGTTAATCAGTAACAAATAAACAATAATACAAAACTGCAATTGTAACTACAGCAGGAGGTCTGTTACACTGATTTCATCACCAGCTCCCTGCATGCATGTTCGCTAACATCATGCATTTGAAACTCAATCACGGTGTGCAAATATAATCAAACAAATCTCAACAAAAGGTGCAAAATATTCTACTAGTGTACCATACCCAGCATTATTATGTTTGTTTATACTAAGACCTTCTTGTGTTTAACCTGCTTACGTACCTGTTTACTGATTCCTGATATCGGCCTCACCTGTGATTTGCTGTCTGCGCCCACATTGTAAATGTACCTGTAAACAGTATGAGAATTGAATTTGTTCACTCTGAACTCTTACATATTATAGGCTTTTATTTTTCCCCGCTGTGTCTGCCTCTGTCCATCTAATATAGTTTAAAAATAGTTTATGCATTAGATCACAATTATACAAGCTTTGCATCTACTGTTCTTAAACAAATGCAGGATAGTTTTATAAAATATATAGTTAAATTGCATAAGTAAGACCTGACTAAAATGTAGTTCTATTGACCTTTTGGATTTAGATCAGTATGGGTTCGTTAACTGTCACTGATTTGATATTGTTGGGATAAGAATAAGATGATTGAGCATCCAAATATCTCGTCAACTGTCGCAACCTGGGGAGTCAACAAATTAACTGAGCTATCTAGGCTGAAGTATGAATAAAGGTCATTCTAAGCTCTGGATGACTGTATAGGAGGCACATGTATGTATAATCATTTTGTGAAGCAAAGCTAATAGCTATGTTTTAATATAAATGTTTAAACTGTGTGGAAAAGTAGTAGTGTTGTTGCCTCACAGCAAGAAAGACCCTGGTTCGATCCCTGGGTGGGGTGACCTGGGAAATTTCTGTGTGGAGATTGCATGTTCTCCCGTGCTTGCATGGGTTTTCTTCCGGGTTATCTGTTTTCCCCCACAGTCCAAAGACATGCATACTAGGTAAATTAGAGACGCTAAATTGTCTGGTCCTAAGACCGAAAGGGTGAGATTTGTCAGGAAAAGCATCCAGGGTAAAACATGTGCCAGATTGTAATGTGAGTGACTCACAGGTGGCGGGGAAAAGCTGAAAGATAAGAAAAATAAAAATATATATAAATATTCCAAATGCAGGCAATTTTACTCGCTTACGGGAAATCTGAGAACCTGGAGAAAACCCATGAAAGCACATGGAGAACATGCAAAGTCCACACAGAAATTTCACAGATCACCCCACCCAGGGATCTAGGGCTGTTTATTTGGCACCATGGTGCCAGGATACACCAGGGTCTCTGGTTTGTTAAATTACTCTATGATGTGTGTGTGTTGTGTCTTGTGATGGATGAGCATCTTATACAGGGTTTCATTCCTGCCTTATGCTCTGTGTTTGCAGGATAATCTCCGGATCCCTTCCAACCATTTCCAGGATAAAATGGTTAGTGAAGATGAATAATGTTACACACACACACAAACACAGTAACCACGTTTTTTTAAAATACAAGAGTATTCTTACTCCACCCATGAACTTATCTGTGTGTGAGAGACAAAACTAAATGAAAAAGAAAGATAAAGGAGAAATAAATCGAGACCGCATAAAGACAGAAAAGAAAAGAGGAGGATGTGAAGAAGATATGATTACTGTAATGAAAGGTAAGAGTACAAGGAAAAAAGGGGTGGAATTGAAATATGAAGATGAGGGAAATGATCAAAAGCGTAAATTAAAAGTGTTCGAAAGAAGTATATATTTTCATATGAAAGTCTGAGACTAAAATAGAGAAATAAAAGAGGAAAAGAAACGAAGGAAAAGTGGGAAGGAGTAGAAAAAGGAAGGGTGTGAAGGGAGACAAAAGAGTCGGATGAAAGTGTGTGTGTGCGTGGAGAGAGAGAGAGAGAGGGAGAGAGAGAGAGATCCTGTTGAAGACTTCCTGAATGGGCCACAAAGCCGGAGTGTTAAGGAACAACAGCGGGTAAGGAAGAATGAGCACCACTCAGGTTAGTTTCAGCTTCTTTCTCATTCACGACTACTATTCCTCCATTTTCATTTACTCCACTTCATGTATGGACGCAGCTGTATCGCATTTTACTTATATTTTCTTTTCTTCTTCTTCTTCTTTATTTTTTACTATTCTCCGGTCGTAAACTCAAAAGTGCCGCTACACAAAGAAGTAGTTTGGCGTTATCCTCCGTGATCCGTTAGGTTTTCCGTTATCACGCTAATGCTAAATTCGTCTCGGGACTAAAGAACTAGATCTGGAATTAAGTAAACTTACTGAAAACGAGGTTTGGTTGATACTTTATAACTGTAGCATATAGATAGACAGGAAGGCTGTATAAATCTGTTCTTCTGTTCACCTATACTACGAACACTACCCTACTAAACAATGTATACTCACCTGCACGGAGTATGCACTATATAGTGTGTGTCCTTGTGCATAGAGATGAGTATGAATTCTCACGTACTAACTAGTGTATATCTGTCTGATTAGAAAAAGGAGGCTTATTAATCCTACTGTATTCAACAGTGTATGGGCTTCTGCATGGGTGTAGTATGGATTGTTAAAACCCTGTTCCAAAAGCAATGTAAATGTAAAATGTATAAAACAGAATGGGATGATTTAAAAAATCACTTGAACCGCTATTTTACTCACAAAAGTATATAGAACACATTTTGTGTTAGAAGTTAAAAGTGAAACATTTTAGTATTTCATGAAAAACATCAGCTCATTTTGAAACTGATAGCAGCTGAGCATCTAAAAATCTTTAAAATGTGTATCATCCTCTCTTCTTATAGCAACAGATTGTATACATTTTAGAAGTAAGGAGATCAGTTACTGGACTTTTGGAAATGTTGTCCCGTTCTTGTCCAATGTAGGAATCTAGCTGCTGGCTTTGTGACTGTAGTTTGCTAGATTTTTCAAACGTTTTATGTTGGTGAAAGTTCTGGACAGCATGCTGGCCATTTCAGCAGCTGGAAAAGATCACATGCTCAATGTGGTTTAGCATTGTGTTGCTAAAACATGCAAGGCCTTCCCTGAAAGAGATGTTGTATAGATGAGCATATGTTATTCTAAAACCAATATATATACAGATCTGAACTGATTTCCAGATGTGTTAGGCACTAATGCAAGAATATAAAATACCTAGTATCTAAAATACTCAATAGTATATACAAGTTCTATCCAAAGTACTATCCTACTAATAGATAATGGCAAACAGACAATTGATGACACATTATTATAAAACAGTAGTGCATTAGTAGTAAGTATACTATAGAAGTAAGTATAGAAGTAAATGTAATGTATAGTACGATCATCTTTGTTATCTTTTTCAAATGTACATCATACCTTTACATTAACTCTCTCTCTCCTCACCGTATATCTTGACTGACCCTGTGCTCTAAACCATGATTCCTAAAAAGTTGTTGTATCGAAAAAAAATTGATTATAGCTTTGTTTTCTGGTAGTATACAGTAAAAAATCTATATAGATACAGTATCTATATAATAGTGTATGTGTAATACTACAGTTTCTCCCCACAATCCAAAAGTCATGCATGCTAGGTGAATTGGAGACACTAAATTTCCTGTTTTAAGGGTGAAGTTTGCATCAGGAAGGGCATCTGGTGTGTAAAGCATGTGCCAGATTAGAAATGTGAGTGACTTGCTATGGCGACCCCTGGTGGCAGGAAAAAGCTGAAAGACAAAAAATAAAATATGTAGTGTATCTTGGCATACTAAATAGTGTGTATCTTATTAAACAAAGCAACCTAGAGCTTAAACTAGTAAATAGTGTGTAGCGTAGAATGCTACAATCATGTTTATATTAGCCTACTTAATAATGTGTAGCGTACTGTGCTATATACTTGTAATATAGGGATGCACAAATACTCATGTCCAGTATTAGTTTGATACTATTTATTAGTACTCGTTAAATTTAACCAATACAACAGAACTCGATTTCAATTTATGGCAATGAACAGTAACATAAAATTGGTAATCTGATGTATAGGTGGTGAGGAGTTCTAAAGCACCCAAACCACTTTATGGCAACATAAATTTAACCTTGTCCTTTTATCAGATATGTAGTAATTAATGTTGCCTTTTGAGTTTTGTTACCTTTTTTCTTAGTCTGATTAGGTGTTTGTGTGTGACTGTGTGTGTGTGTGCTTGTCGCTTTTCTGCTAATGAAGTGAATTTTTTCTTTGACATTCCGCTGGTAAAATAAACTCGAGCAGCCAGATAAAAACAAAATAAAAATACTACATTAAAATGCCATTACAGAGACATTAATATAAATACCACAAGTGTGAGAGAGACAGAGGCAGGTGAAAGTAAAAGTGATACATTTTGCCACTATGTTTGCACACAGCGGAAGCAGTGAGCAGCCAGCACAGCGCCCGGGGAGCAACTGGGGGTTATGTGCCTTGCCCAAGGGCACTTCAGCCATGACTTGTCGGTACTTGGAATCAAACCAGGAATCTTCCGGTCGCAAGGCTGGTTACTTAACCATAAGCCTACGACTGGGAGAGGTTAAAGAAAGGGCTGAACCAATCACCTTAATAATGTTTGGCATATTTTCCAATGACTTGCACTGAGCAATGTCAGGCGTTATATCATATCTAAATATTTTTGACTAAGCTATGTTGACAGAATTAAGGCAAATAGATAAAGCAGTAGTTTATTATAAGCAATTTGATAAAACATTTAAAAAATAAACACAGCGCAGTATTAAGTGATTTTGCTATTGCTGCGAGAGCTCATCTAATCATACTTAGAGCTGGTATAGTAGTACATATGTATTGGTACAGTACATGATATCAAGGAGTAGTCATTTTGTTCTTGTACTTGTACTTTGTCTGACATAAAGTTGTATTGGTAAAGCCCTATTTCACTTGCAGTTAAACACAATATATAAAAAACTCTTGAGTAAATGTAAAATAGAAAATACCAGACAGTAGTGAGGACACCTATCTAGAGGAGTATGGTGGCCTAGTGTCCCCTGCTTTTGTCATGTAAATAAATGGCAAATGGCAGCAAGAGAAGTAAA
>JAOUQV010337398.1:0-10904 GCA_028565295.1 Aspidoras spilotus
TTCCACTTTGTCTCCTGCACACACAAAATATCCACCTTTCTTCTCTCCATCATGTCAGTCAGTTCTCTACCTTTCCCCGTCATCGTCCCTACATTCGGGGTTGCTACCTTCAAGCCTACACTCTTGACTCTCCTGTTCTCTCTCCGTCTCTTTACACGCATCCCTCCTCGTCGTCTTACCCTGTTTACACTCGTCGTCTTAAAATGCACTGTAGATGATGATATGTTTAAACTCTTTGCAATTTTACACTGTCAAACTCCTTTCTGATATCGGTCCATTATTTGTCGGCACAGAATTAGTGGGATTGGCGATTCTCCTCCCATCTGTACAACCTCATATTGCCCCGTCACTAAATATAAAATTAGCCGGTATTTGACATGAAATTTCAAAACGTCTCACTTTCAACATCTGATATGTTTTCTATGTTCTATTGAGAATACAATATCAGTTTTTGACATTTGTAAATTATTGAATTTTTAATTACAGGTTGTACTTTGTCCCAACTTTTTTGGAATAGGGTCTGTACATACCTGAGCTCATAGACCCCAATATGGTTTTAGATTCATCTGACCTCGAGCTAATTTAAGCTCACTTCACTCCTGGTCACCAAAGACTGTGGCATCAAAGTGATTAAAATTACCATTACTAAATGTCAAGAGAAACACTTCACTGTTGCACTACTCCACAGTAGTTTGCACGAATCTGGTTGTGCACAGTGCGACACTAAATACAACGAAACTGTCTGTGTGTATACTTGTATTTATGATCAAATTTGACTGTTAACCATCATTCAACAGGCTTTTTCCAACCTCTCAATACCCACCAGGCTTCGAAACTGGTTATGAAGGAGTTTGGACGATCGGCCCAGTGAGGTCTGCGAAACCAGCGATTCAAAGGACTTGATGCGATGGGCAGTAGAGTAACGGGTGCATACAGAATCACTGCCAATACCAATGTCTGGTTCAGGGTAAGCCAAAAAAATGGTAGACATTGTCATAGTTGTAGCTGAATATTTTAGACAGTAAATATTCATGTCTGTATTTTTTAAACTTCTTGGATATGCTACAGTAATGTATGAAGCTCACCTGCAGTCACTTTGTTAAGTGCCACCAGCGTGGTGAGAACTCTGCAGAAGTTCTGGCCTTGCAGGAGGTCACTTGTCTCAAATGGCTATAGAGGCAGAAAATAGATAAAAAAATCAACATTTAACATGTGAACATGTAAAAACTGATCACATTACATATTACTTTGCTCAAAATGTTTTACAAAATGCAGTTATTCAAGTCAAAGTGTAGATCAGCCCACTCCAGACAAGTCATGGCTGAAGTGCCGTTAAGCAAGCACCCAACCCGCAAATGCTCCATGTGCACATCAATATTGGGCAGCACACTGAGAAAGAATTTCTCTACAGGGGATTAATAAAGTATCAATTATTATTAATAAAGTATCTTCAACTTCAAATCAGAAACTTGGGGATAATATGAGACCAGTACCTCAGACATGTCTTATTAAAGAGATTTCGTTATCTCTAATTCTCTCTCAAAAGGTACAATATGATGAAAAATAATTGGTGCCTCTATTACACAAGTAGAAAAAAATAATTGAGCCTGAATGATTTCCACGATAGTCACCAGCTCAACAGTAACTAAAAGCAAATCAATCATTACTAAAGATGGAAACATAAATAAATGGATAGATAAATGTGTCTGAGTAAACTCTAATCAATAACTTTCTGTCTTTGTAAAACAAATCACTTCACAGCAAGATGCGATGGAAAATAAGGAGACTGCTCAGTCTACTCCTCAATAAGCTCATACTGCACTGGTACAGCGGCACTGTTGTGATTACACACATCAATCAAACATTCAGTCTGACATTCTGGACGTGGTAGTAAGGAATCCCATATCTCGCACTTTACACTTAATATATTAATTTTATTATCTCTTATGTAGTTCTGATTTTGAAATGTAAAGCAATGTCTAGTTTGAGATGGCCAGTGGCAGAAGGACTAGGAAGGAAAATGTTACTGTACTGATGTATTTAGTTCTTCCAACCTGTACATGCGTTTACATTAAAATAGTTAACATCCTGTGGTTAAACTGGTTATTAAATTAGCATTTAAAATTTGCCAAGCACAAACTAAAAATTAAATACCCAACTGATGTGATGATTACTACATCATTATACTACACTATAACTATATTGTCCTACAAGCATAAAACTATTATTTCGGCTACAAGCACAGGTGATCACTTCACTTCACTTCACTAAAAGCGCTACATCATCTGCAAAGCAATGTAACTGCAGTTTTAGCTGTTCTGATTAGATCATTCACCCATGCATTTATGTATTCATCAGACTAAATCAAGGTCTGCCAAATTCTGGGATGTGGTATTATCAAAGAAAATTCATTTTTAAATGGTTTTTGTCATTTGAACTATGGTTACCAGTGCAGTGCTGCATATTAAGAAAAATGATCTATATCAAATGACACATAAAACTATTCATATTACAAGAATGGGAACTAGCATCAGTATCCTTCATAGAGAATTGTATACCAACTTAATCTTGTAATTCTCACAAGAAGTTAAGCATAAAACTTTTGAGCGGAATCAAGGCATTACTCAAGAAAATGAGCAAATTCTATAATCCAGACTTATTTACACTTGCCTGGATCATTTCTAATCTATTACTGTACCAGTGCCTGAAGTTAATTTTTGATTAATATTTAATGTATGTACTAGATGTATGTTCTGGATCATTTCAGTATCCAGAGATATTCATGACAGCAACAAGGTGACATCAGTCACAAGGTTATATTTATATATGTGAAAAAAATTGGAATCTGCAATTTATCTAGGATGCATATTTTTGTCCTGTGGAGGAAACAGGAGAGAACATGCACAACCCACACAGAAATACCCCAAGAATCAAACCCAAGACCTTCCTGCTCCAACGGTTACAGAGCTTCCAACTGCGTAACTGTATTGCCATCCAGTACATAAAGTAACATACTCATTTTGAAAAACCTTCTCTGTATTAGGGTAACAATGAACCACAGCTGTATTAATTCATTCATTCGTCAAAATCGTGTCACATGATGTCATTGCATAAAAATATTAACATGGCACATAGTACATTTAGTAAATTACATCACATAGTACATTACAATAGTTTACATGGAGTAACCTCAAAAAACTTCATCAGGTATATGCATTTTAAAGACTATAAGAACAAAAAAGGCAGAAAATGTTCCAAGAACTATAAAGAATTTGTCTCCAATCATATAAGTTCTAGTAGTTTTAAACATCTGGCCTGAGCGGTAGTCTGAGAGGACTGATGAAATGTTAGTCCACTGCAATCTAATAAATGAGTAATAATGCAGGACTGTATAGAATACACTATATTCTGAAAAACAGCACTCATCATAGACAAAGAGGGGCTTGTGTGTGTGTTTGTGCATGTGTGTGTGTTTTTCCATGGCCCAGCTGGCCATGGTCAATGCCAAGTTGCCAGTATCATCTGCAAAGTGCAGTGGGTTTCACCAGAGAAACATGCACAGGCAGTCACAGCATCTACATTTTGGATTAAAACTATGATCAAACATGCACTGTCCACTGTAACTCATATAGTTATTCATTCATTATCTTCTACTTAATCCACACAGAGTTTTGGGCCAGCTGGTGCCCACCTGGCAACTTCGGGTGCATGGGCAGGAAGAACCCTAGACAGGGTGCCACTCCTTCATAGGGCTCAAAAAAACTCAGTCGCTTTTCAAACAACACTAACCAAAACCATTTAAAGTTACAAATGTCATTAAATATTTACAATGTGCTATTATTTGCCTATATAAACAGTTAAGAGAAGAGACTATCTTCTTTCAGTGCACTTAACTATATGGGCTCTATCCAAACCCATCTGGCACCATAATAAATGTGCATAATTTACATGCTGCAATCTGGCCCTTTGTGTTTGTGCTTTAGGAGATGTATAGAGCAAATAAAATTTACTTTATTATTACTTTATATCTGTATTTTAAAAACGATATATTTGGACAACCCATTCAATACGGTACTAGAAGATGTATATATGTATCTAAAAATCAATACATAATGGAATTAGTAAGCAGTTAATATGACTGATAACTGACATGTGTAGAAAGTAAACACAGACACGGGAGATGGGATTCATTCATAATTAAAGAAGCGGATAAATAAAATCTTTCATAGCCATGAAGAATCTCAGCTCGCACAAAGCATCACGTGAATGAACAATGAATGGCTATCCACAGTAGTATCGACTTTTTGACTGGTTATCACTACATGATGAGTAAACCCCATTTCAAAACGAATCTCCGCTTTCTAACGACTCAGTGAGCATTTTTAAATATTTCATTTGTAAATTCTCCTCACTGCTGTTTTTATATAGTAACAACGCGATTCATTTGGCGCTGAGTCCATGGCTGTGCCTCCTACTGTCAGTATCCCTCCCGAACACTTCTTTGTTAATTGTCTCTCTAGGCTTTACCCCGTTATTCATAATCGCTTCAGCTCCAACGATTCCCCTGTTTTTATCTGTTATTGTGCCCCATGCAAAACTACACGAACCAACTCACCTCTACTCGAAACACAGCGCAGCCTTTCAGGAACTCCTTTATGTTGCTCAGACACTCGCTGTCGTTTTTGGGCTCGTGGAAAACCTGGAGAAAGAAGAATACAGCGAGGAGAGTGATCCAGGTGTATGATTTTCTCCCTCCCGAGCTGTCGGAAATGTGTAGCGAAAAGCACTTTAAACAGCCTTATTCCTCATGAGTGTGCAGAGAAGAGGGAAATCACAGCGCGTCCAGCGCTAATCTTAACTAAGTGCCCACTGTGGGAAGTGAGAAAAGAAAAGCGGAAATGACGTCGAAGCGCATCCATCGCTCATCAAGCGCGCGAGATAGAAGCTGATTTTTCTGCTTTAGATGTATACAGCTTTATAACTTTCATTCATTTTCTATATTCGCTTTATCCCAGTTTCGGGATAAAGTGAGAGCCGGCATCTCTGGGCGCAAAATCCTTAAACAGGGCGCTAATCAATCGTAGGGAGCGCGCACACACATAGACCAATTAACCTATCTACACAAGCTTTACACAAGCACTATGCAAGCTCTATCACCCCACCCGGGGCTTGAACCCAGATCCTCTTTATAACTTTATAAGCCGCCCTATCTATCTATTATAGATAGATAGACAGACAGACAGACAGATAGATAGACAGATAGATAGATAGATAGATAGATAGGTAGATAGATTACTGCCCAATAGCCTATATTCTATTGTTTATACAAAGAAATTCTTTGTTCATGCCTAATGCATGTATTTCTGTCTCACCTGACCAATAATGACAAACTTGTCTCTATTCCTACATGGCAACCTTTCAGCCTCACAGACCAAGCAGACTCTAACCGATGACAAGTGAGATGATCCCTTTTCCCGTTTTAGGTTTCAGACTGGTGTTCAACAAGTGCCGTCTGTGCAAATCTACTGCTCCCTTTACATGCAGCTCACCTCCAGGCAGACTCATCAGTAAGCACTGTCCCAAAATCATTTGTGATTTTTATTTTCCAGTCTCTGCAAATGGATCTGTTAAGTGTAAGACAAGCCATGATTCAAAATTCTTAAGACCAATGATAGAAAAAAATGTAATAATCTTTGTCCCTTCTATTATTGCAAACCAACAATTTAGAAAAGAATCTTACTCCTAATGCTTTTGTGTTCAAGTTGTGACTATAGTGTCCTTTAGTTGTGAGTAGATAAACTGGTTCCTAAAGACCTTTCTGTTTCAATAAAGTAATTAAATGTTATTCGTGCCAAACACAGGACTGGTTCATACATCTGTTTCAAGACAGATGCTATTGTTTCCAGTTCTAAGGTGTGTTCATGCACTTGTCTACTCTGCCAGTGTTATAACCATATCAGTATTAGGACGACAGGTATTTAGTCAAACAGAGCGAATCTTATATAGTAGCACCCAACAATTAATCAATGTATTTTAAGTTTTGTATCATTTTAAAATTAATCATTTGGCCTTTAAATGATATTATTCTTAGAAAAGTATTTTATTATACTTTACACAAGAGCCCTGCCTCAATGTAAAAAATGCATACCTGTAACTACCAAATACAAAATTGATTCTTTTTAAGAGCTCTTGATTGTCCATGGAAATACTTGCAGAATGAGTGCAACCATTATACAGGGTGGGCCATTTATATGGATACATACATATATATATAAAGAAAGCTAACAACATTTAACAACCTAAAAACCAGAAACAAGTTCTCATATTCTAAATGAATGGGACATTTTATACCTGCATTTAACCTACTGTCCTCTAGCCCACAGAGACATCAGTCTGTCCTTGTGCAGGGCTTTGTCTGAATATCACTGTAGAGGACAGCAGTGAGATATATTAAATATTAACAAGGTGTCAGCTCACAGTAATGTCAACACAAACCAGTTGCAAAATTCTATTAAATTCTTTTAATAGTCCACCTGTGATATTTAGGCGTTTACAGTATTAACAGTTGATGTAGCACTGCTGTTCCTACTATTAAGAGCTATGTATTCATTATTCAATGTATTCTTACCAAATAACCATATAGACTAGCTTGAATTGCTTTATAGTTGCAGATGACGTTCTGTTCTTTAATATATGTTGAATATATCAACAGACGTGCCGTAGACAGAGAGTCTAGGTCTTTTCGTTCAAAATGTTGCCCCACGGCCTATATATTGTCTGTATTTATCCTTTAAGAGATATCCTAATATGAAGCGAATATAATACAGGCCTATTTCTCCCCATAACAATAACAA
This sequence comes from Aspidoras spilotus, assembly GCA_028565295.1. Taxonomy (NCBI): domain Eukaryota; kingdom Metazoa; phylum Chordata; class Actinopteri; order Siluriformes; family Callichthyidae; genus Aspidoras; species Aspidoras spilotus. The sequence goes on from JAOUQV010337398.1 coordinate 6,855, forward strand.
CCATTCCCCACTGCTTCATCATGTTCGCATCATTCATAGACATAGCTGCTAATATTACGCATGCAGCGTTCGTCACCATATAATAAAACATCTAAAATAATAGGTACGAGTGAAGATGTCTCTTTTGCGTTGCAAAAAAGAAACGCAATGCAGAATAAGAGACAGGCTGATGATTAGCAGGATGACGGCGCTTACTTGTTCGGTGGTACCGGGGCGCAGGCGCTCTATCAGTCTGCAGAGCACGACACCGTCTCTCAGCGCGCACTGCAGAAAGGCGGCTGGGTCGGACACGCTCTTCTTTGGCGACTCCATAACACCAAGGGTTATGAGCCATGTAACCGTCTGTTCTGCTGGATTCATCGTCAAACGCACGAACACTCCTTTTCCCACGCGTTCTTAATAAAGGGAACAATAATTAAAGGAGTGGTTATCAGTCGGCCGTTGAATTAAGCGCCACCATTTTCCAGGCATCCGCCCATTATACTGTAGCGCATCTTGTAATCTGTCTGTCCCTCTGCGCGCCGTGTAGCTCCTCTAAAATCAACAATGTGTCGGTCTAAACTCTATTTTCCTCCTCTGCCTTCTAGCAAATGACATCACTGACAGCGTGCGTGCGAGTGTGTGTGCGTGTGCGCGCGCCTATGTATCTATGCCTTTACAGGCGAATTTTAATGGCATGCTACAGCTATGGCAAAGTATGCTAAGGTGGGTGGCCTGTATAAATTAATGAATGAAATGGTACAAGAAATAAAAAGATAAGGATTTTTTTATAATAGACGATAATATACAGTGACCTAATGTGCACTGTATAGTTGTATTAAAAATACAAGCATCGCTCCTCCTACAAAAAACAGGCCTATAGTCTCCATTTCTCAATTTCCGTTTTTGACGCTATTTCTACATTTGGCCACAGGGAGACGCCGTCAAGCCTACAGTGTTAGATATAGAGCAGGTAGCCTGATTATTTTTTTTCTATTTCAATTTATATAGGTAGAGTTTTTCTATGGTCTCACATACAGCTGAACAATACGGCAATATTTTACAAAGTGGACTGAAGGAACTTGCCTAAAATCATATTTCACTGTTCAATGTGGGTTATTTCTCCCTGATTCTTTGTCTAATAAACTGAGTCTCCCAAGGAATACGTCCGTAGGTGTAAGCTACTACAGTCTTAAATTCCATAGGATTACATTGAGGGAGATGTATATTGAATGTCTCTTTTGCTGGAATCTGTGTGGTTAAAAGCAGTGTACTCCATCACATCTTTAATTTGCCTTCTCTATGGCATTACCTGAAGACATACCTGGAGGAATTTAAATTCCCACTGGGTCACCATGGATACTACTAGTGGTTCAGGACTCTCTGGAGTGTAGAGGTAAGAGAGGCTGCACTTGGGTTTGGGAGTGCACACTATAGGGTATGAGCAAACCTGCCATGGGAATACTTATAATCTCCCAGGTCAGTCAGCAGGAGATGTAACCAAGGTAGCTCATGCAAAGATTTTCTCCTCATATAATCTACATGGCATTATTCAAATGCATTGTTTAGGATATCGTCTAACATTGTATTTGCTGCCTATGTATAGACTACTCTAGCTTTTCTTTTGCTTTGACTGCTATTATTCATCATCAGCAGGCATTTGACAACAAGGAAGGATATATGTCTCTGAACTGAGCAGGGGTAGTTGTAGGTGTGTGTGTGTCTTCGTGTGCAAGACACTGATAGGTGTTGGGAGAGCATTGGTATTAATTTTTTATCACTTTATTATATATATTTTATAATTATATATTAATTTATGATGCATGCATCATACTGCTTTCTGCTTCTATAGGATATATAATAATGCTATAACTCAAGTTATGTTATGAAGTAACAGCATATTACCAAACAAGCATCAATAAACACAAACATACTGCTAACACTTCTGCAATCTATCTTCTATTGTTTTGTCACCATGTGAATCAACTTTGCCTCACAAATTTAACCCTTAGTTTTGCCTCCAACCGTTTATTTGCTTTCTAAATCTTCTCTTTCTGTATTTTGAACTTACTCTTGCCTTTCTGTTACACGTATCTTTCTGTTGTATTATGCACACATGCTTGCAGATGCTTAAATTCAGTTATTATTTTCCAACCCAGGTGTGCTTCTCTTCTCGAATAGGTAGGCTGAATAAATCCCAGCGATCTCAAGTTGCACAAGCTCTGTCTGAACTGTGAAACCATGACAAAGTGTGGGGGTAAAGACCACAGACACATCTGCATAAATAGTTAAGGGGGGGGGCTAAGAAGTCACTTTAACTCCCATAACTCAATCTATACACGGTATACACATCCTGAGTGTGCTAAAATTTCTTAAGAAAATCTGAGCTCCTATATAATGAAATTATATAGAGTAAAACAGTGATTAGACCTGTGGCTTTCTGGTTTCCTTGTTTTGTAGACCTAGCATTACTGAACAGTGACGCAGTGTGTAGCACTGACGCCTCACAGCAAGAAGGGTTCGATTTGCAGATGGGGTGTCCTGCATTCCCACGTTCTTCCTTTGTCTGCATGAGCGTCCTCATCCATTCATCCATCCATCTTTACATTATATTCAGCCTGTGCCCACTCAGCAACTCTTTGATTAAGGGCAGGAACAGCCCTAGTGTTAGGGTTAGGACTGCGTGCCACTCCATTGTGCATTAATGAAAGTTTTGACAGATTTGTTTTATCCAAATTTGTTTTATCCAAAGTTAATTTGTGAAGTTTCTTGACTACTGGATGTGTTCATCATTTGTGCCCTGTCATCAAACTAAAAGGGTATATTGTAAAAATAAGCATTTTCTGGTTTGTTTACCACGTTTTTGTTTACTTTGGTCATGTACTAGTGTGACGCAATACATTTGGTGTAGAAAAAAAAACACTGAAATAGCAGGTGTGTCCAAACCTGTGTCTAGTACTGGAGGGTATATATCCAATGAGACTTACCTGCTTGCACATTCTAATGATTGTCATTCCGCATGGTTCACACTCAGACCTCTTACAGCTGTGACACATCCGCTGCACAGGGACTCATTGGGGTGTATGTGTAGCCCTGCCCACGTGCGGTCCCCCGGGCTTAATGTGTGTGTGTATGTGTGTGTATGTGTGTGCGCGCGCGTGACCCGCTAAATCTGTTTACCGCTGAGCAGCGGAGCGCACTACAGCACCACTATGGATTACTGAAAGGACTGTAAGAGAACAATGTTTACTGTGTTTGTTGAAAAAGTTGAAACTTGTAGCAATGTCTGCATGATCGGGAGCTCAACACGCGTAAGTAACCTTGTCTTAATAAATTATATTCGTTTTACACTTCAAAAACAAATCGAAGTGTTTTTTTTTATCTTAGGAATGATTTCCATCACCCAGAACATAAAAGTTTAATACAGTTAACTGTTGTCTGTGTTGTCTAGTATGAGATGTGATTGGTGTTTAGATTGCAGCGTGTTTAATGCAGGGTGTTTCACACACTTGTTACGGTTGAACCCGGTTTCCGGTTGTAGATGCTCTGAGCGCAGTTTCTGTATTTTCGGTTATGATCTGTGGCCGCAGATATTTAGGTGAAGTTTGAAATATTCAAATGTAAACATTCAAACTGAGACTTCCTCTCTGCTGTGTCACTTGTAGAGCTGGTGCACTCCTTCTGGTACACTCCTTCACTCGTGTGTGTGTGCTTATGTTCTAGGATGGATCTCAGCAGCATGTTTCCGTGCCGTGGTCGAAGCTGCCACTGAAAAAGCGCACAGGAGCCGCCGGAACTCTCCGGCTCAGCGTCTGATGTCACCAGCTGGATGTATGCACACACACATCAAAACCTGGGTGGAGGAAGAAAAGTTTGAAGGTTAAAAAGGTGGTTTATCATATTGAAGCCCTGAGACTCTTCTGTCAGAGCGGATCTGCTTGGGTAAGTGCACAAATTAATACAAGTAGTTATGGGATTTTCTCTCTCTCTCTCTCTCTCTCTCTCTCTCTCCCCCCCCCATCTATTTTTTAAAATCTCTGTGTCGTGCACTTGAGGTCTCTGAGACACAGC
>JAOUQV010337440.1:0-10901 GCA_028565295.1 Aspidoras spilotus
AGAATCAGTTGCATTAACCATTTGCACAGTACTACATACTGCATATGAAGTAAATTATATATATTGCAGAAAGTTTTGCTAACAACTCATATAATTAGGATTAATTAGCCAGTTTTTTTGTTATTTGGTTCTCCAATTTAAACATTTTTAAGTTGAATATTCAACTTATTCTGTACTTTGCATTTTAAACACAAACATATACATGGCTGATTCTGTAGGGATTTTATTTAATGTCAATGTAGAAAAGGCTATGCTTGATTAATCATCACGGTTAATGGCTTTTCTAATTATGTTTTGGTTAAATCTTGTGACCGCAGACAACTTTTATTAGGCTATGCACACAACTACAAAGAAGTGCATTGCTACAGTAGATTGACATGGAACTGATGACCTGGACAATGTGTCTGTCTGCAAACAAGTGAGAGTGTGTGTTCATACTGGTGTAAAATAAAATAGTGGAACACAGTCATTGATCAAATAACTGATTACAAAGCTTACCTAACACTAATTTACATGCTATTAAACTTCAACAACCTTGAAAACACATCAGCAGCAAATTAGCATTCACATTTGCATTTGAGCCAGCAGTGGCATTTTAGGGTTAGGTTTTTTTTAACATTATCAAAAATAAGTGCCCAGACATCCACCATAGACAAATGAGTGACTATTGTCTAATAGTTGGTGGCATTTACGAGAAATCCCAGAGGGCAGAAAGGTGCAAATCAGGAATGGAGGTATGATAATTGCTCATTAGAAGTTAAGTATTCATGTCAGTTTAATCATGAACAGTACTTAGGATGCACTTAAAGATAAGAATTTAACATTTTTATAGAGATTAGACATTATACAATACTAAATAACAATATTATACAATCATGTGCAAGGACTTGTGCAAAGGACTTGTGCAAAAGATCTACTATTACTCCACGCAAGATTCTATTACTGCACAGTAATAAGGTAAAGTAAGTCAATATCTTGAGTATTTTTTTCTCTTAAATAGGATTCTAAGTGAGAATTTGTGCAGTTTTTTATAAGGAAATGAATGTTTTACTAAGCATCTTAGCAAATATAAAACAGGTCTTCTAGAGACTTTGACCAGTACACTTTTTAACCTTAAGGCTCAAGTTCAATACAAAGTGCTGGGTTTGAGCCCCAGCATTCACTACCAAGCTTCCACCATTGAGTCACTGAGAAAGGCCCCCTAATTTTCATTGTACCGCGGCTCCCCTTGCACCCAGAACCAAACTAACAAGGTATTTTATGGGAATAAAGATTTCTTGGTTCTTTATTTCATAATAATTCTTTCCTGATGTTCAAACCTTTTTATTTAACTGTCTGTCATTTTGTTTGTTGAAAAGTGATGTTTGTAAATGCAGTATTTTCTACTAAATATTGTATAGAACGTTCCATCTGTTGTGTCTCTGGATACTGTTTGGTTAGGCTGCTATAAAAAAAATTGTTTACAGTATATATTACCTCACTCCACATTTCTCAAACTGCTATATTACAATGATAATACCTGCCTAAACTTAGATTGCTGAGCCTGAACTTGTCTCCTACATCTGCCAACTTCCTGTGAGAGCTGACATCACATGTAATGACCGGTACAGCGCAATGGATAGTGCTGTGGCCTTACAGCAAGAGGACCGGGGTTTTATTGCAGATGGGAATTTCTGTGTGGAATTTGCATTTGCAGTTTCCTCCCACAGTCCAAAGACATGCATGCTAGGTAAATTGGTTTCCTCCCACAGTCCAAAGACATGCATGCTAGGTAAATGGAAAATTCTAAATTGTCATTAACTTGTGTGATAAGAGTCTTGTGTACGAGTGTGACCGTGTTCCTGTCATTAGAATAGACACTGGTGCTGAGGATAACGTTAAACAATAAATAAATAATGCCAGGGCCATCCTATGGACTTAAGCACACTCACCACTACACACATTTACATTCTCTTTCTACAAACTGTTTAATTTGATATCACCCAAAAGAGTATGGGATTCCCTTGTAAGTCTGGTTCCTCTCAATGTCCTCTGTTATGTATTATGTTTCTTTCTTTTCTTACATATATTTTTGTGTAAGGAAAAGTGGTGTGTGGAAAGAAAATATTATTCTGAAAGAAAAAATGCATACAATTAAACACCATTAATAAAATGTGTGATAAACACACTTTCACATGATTTTGACATGCAGCATTTCACAAATAAATGCTTTAGAAAAATTTACCAATCAAAAAATGAAAAGAATGTATTATTTTTATGTTGGTCTAAAGCATACTAGTTTTGTAAAAAAGCAATTAAGTATATATTATTACCAAAATATGCCTTTATTCTCTTTTCTTTTTTGTAAAATTTTCTTAATTTTTTTAAATTTCAGCATATTTCAATATTTTTCTATGTTTTACTAAACTACTAAAGTTATGGGACAGTATGGGAAATGCAAATAAAAAGAGAGTGTTTTTTACATTAACTTATAATGCATTACATACAGTATGAACTAAGTATGCATTTATTGTTATTTATAAATTGTTATTTATTTTTTGGGATGTATTAGTTTGAACATAATGAGAAGAAAGAAAAACATGATCCTTTGACTAAATGTATATATATTCCAAAGTGGTTTCGAAAACCTCTGAATATCAACATGATGTTTCTTTTGGAAAATTAACTGATCCTAACTCCTCACTCTTGGCTTGGAACTTACATTCTTTCGTTTTTAAAATGCAAAAAAATAACTGTTGGCAAAAGGTACCCTTGGTCTTATTCTGAACAGGCATGAACATCTGCACAAAAAGGGCCATTTTAAAATATAAGTAATTACATTACAGGCACAGCTATATTCAAGAATTCTCTTACACAGAATTACAAGAAGAAGTGGAAATGAACTATGCATTGCACAAGCAGAAACAAAACATAAAAAAGTTAAAAATATCTGGTTAGGAGTTCTTGTCAGAAGTGGAAAATATAGTGTAGGAGACAGATCATGATGTACAGAGTGTCTGCATAAGCACTTTTACTTTCCCCTCTTAGTTTTCCCCTCTCTTTGTGATTTGTAAGCTGTAAAGAACAGAGGAATCTCACTAGTGAGAAGTTCTAGTACCAAAAAAAAAACAATGTTCAATAAACTGATCTGATTATATACAGTATGTGTCAAAGGACAATGTGCTGGTTCTGCTGAAATATTACTGGATTAGGAACACCTGCTGACAGGGAACAGACTCCACATCCTCTGTATGTTAGTCGACCCATGCCCACTGCAGCAGTTCTGCTAATTTACATCGCTAGTTTGAGGCTTTAATACCCATAGCTGATAAATGCTTCCTTCACATAACACATGTATTAAATAATCCTGTACAAATACCTGATTGTTGTCTAATTAATAAGGAAGTGCATTCCTTGGACCACACGCAGCTAGTAATAAGCTTTTTGACTTCGTAGTAAGTTTGGATGGTAGATCAGTCAATCCCTGTGAAGCAGTAAATTATGTTTCTCTAATTATTGACTTCAGGCTTTCATTTGAAGGCTTTTATTTTATTTAGCTAGCATTATCAATATAGCCTTTTTTCATCTTAGAAACATTGCTAAGCTAAGAAATACATTGACACTCCATGAATCAGGAATACTAATTCAAGCCTTTGTTACTTCTAGACCAAATTATTGTAATTTCTTGTTGTCTGGATGTACTGGGAGGTGTATATGCAAGCTTCAGTTAGTGCAGAATGCTGCAGCCAAAGTTCTTACTACAAACTTGATTTAAAAAAAAGTTGGGACAAAGTATAAAGTGGAAATCAAAACAGAGTGCAATAATTCACAAATCTCAAAAACTGATATTGTATTCACAATAAACCACAGATATAAAATGTCGAAAGTGAGACATTTTTAAATTTAATGACGAATATTGGCTCATTTAAAATTTTGTCAAAGCAACACATCTCAAATGCAACTCACTAAGTCAATTGGCAATAGGCCATTAACATGACTCGATAGAAAAAGAGCATCTTGGAGTAGCAGAGTCTATTAGCCGACAAATAGTGAAGCAATATTAGAAATTTGTTTGAACATATCATCATCTACAGTGCATAATATAATCAATAAATTCAAAGAATCTCAAAGAATCTCTGTATGTAAGGCTCAAGGGCGGAAAACCATACTGGGTGCCGTAATCTTCGGGCCCTTAGACAGCACTGCATCACATACAGGCATGCCTCAGTGTTGAAAATCAGTTTTTGATTTTCCGGAAGCGCAGACCAGATCCAGAAGCGCAGATGTTTTGTCTGGGCTTTGGCTTATTTAAAATGGACTGTAGCAAAGAGGAAAACTGTTCTGTGGTCAGACAAATCAAAATTTAAAGTGCTCAGTTCAGAAGCCTACATCTCTCATGGTATGGGTTTGCATTAGTGTGTGTGGCATGGGCAGCTTACACGTTTGGAAGGACACCCTCAAAAAGTATATCCAGGTTCTAGAACAACAAATGGTTCAGCTGACGTATCTTTTAGGGAAGACATTGTATTTTTTAGTGTCTTAATTGAACTGCATTGGCTTCCAATTAAATTCGGTATTGACTACAAAATTCTACTACTCACGGATAAAGCTTTAAATGGTTCTCGTTCCACAATATATAAGTGAACTGCTAATATATCATGATCCACCTGCCTACTACTGCTTGCAAGTTCCTTGAATAATGAGAGTTAAAATGTGTGGCAGAGCTTTTTCTTACAAAGCCCACAAATTATGGAACAGTCTTCACATGAATGTTCTTGACTCAGACATAGTATCAATGTTTAAGTCGAAACTGAAGATATATTTGTTTAATTAAGCATTCTGCTTATAGCTTCAGGTCCTTTTAGGGAAAGGTGCAGATCTGGAGGGTTACGTAAACTGATATTTATGGATGCACTAATGAATTAGAGAGCACACTTGTCTGTGTTCCCTCTTGAACTCACTTTTTGTTAAGACACTCTTGCTTTTCTTAGCTGAATTTGTACTCCTAACACATTTTCTAGTTCTTAAATTACTCCTTTACTATGATAAATAATAATCATTGTTTTATCTGTTATTTCTCTTTTTCTGCTGAGATACACACGCTACCACTGAGAGAATGCTGAGCCACCCACACCTACCTTATTCAACCTAATAGTAAATTTTACAGACTCCTTCACAGACTCTTTTTCAGAATGTTTCTTTTTCATATCATCTCAGGGAGTATTTTCTTGCCTCGGTTATTAAAAACTTTATGATGTTCCCTTCAAAAAACACTATATAAATAAAACTGAACTGAACTGAATTTTTATTGGAAAAATTAAAAAGAGGCTATGCTCCTGAAAATTTCCTGATTCATTTTTATAAAACTTGTCACTAGACATTTTATTTTGTCCATTTAAATTGCTGCTGTGTGTCAGTACCTCAGTCTACCAGATTACAGCATCAACCTGTCTAGAACCCACGTCGAAATACAGGTGGCACTCGGTAACGCATTCAGATTTCCCCTCCAGAACTCAGTTTTCCAGGGTTCTATGTGGCAAACAACCTGAGCACCTGCAGTCAAGCTCATTGCCACATTGCTGTAGATAGCTGCTTTGACTGAGGAAGCCCATGGTACAATGCAGGTTTGAACTAATAACGTATGTGACTTTTTTCAGTCATTCTTTATTTATAATATTATATATCATATGTCTGTTGTGTTCATGCTCTGCTCCAAGTTCTATAGTTGTGAGTATGCTCTGCTTTGTTGTGAAAAGGATTACTTAGTGGATAGTGTGTAGATGGTCACTGAATAGGAAATGACTTGTGTTTCACTAGATTCCTTGTTGACATGTAGTCAAGCTTGTTTTATGTTATGTTATGTTTTATTTTCGTAGTAATTTGGTTATTCAGAATTGTTCTCCTTTAGGCTTAAATATCTATTCTGATAAGCACATATTTATAAATTAAACTGCTTTTGTTTCCAAGATTTGGACTGTGAGTCATTACACTATTCAATAGTTTTTTTTGTCTTTCTTAGGAACCTAAAAGGAAGGTTAAAGGTTTAAATAGCTCACTAATTGAAGTAATAGATGCGCTTCATCTTTGTTTATTCTTTCCCTTCACAAACACACACAGACATACCTTTATTGCATATGAATAAGGCAAGCCTTGTTAAAAGGTTAGTACTGTCAGGAGCAGCTCAGATATTCCTTTACACAACACATTTTCAGGTACAGGAGTAGGTGAAAAAGAGAAGAGCGATGAGAAATTCTGGTCAACCTAAAGAGAATGACAGATTGACCTACACTGAAAGACCTCCTGAAACACAACTCAAGATGAATTTACTCTGTGTATACAAATGTTTTGGATGTAGGTACAGAGTTTAACAAAGGACATGTAACATGTATAACGCTTCTAAAATTACAATGGACATTGTCTCAAAGCAGCTTTACAGAAAATGTTTTATTCCAGATTAGTAAATATAAAAGAATAGAATAAAATAAAAAAATAAAAAACAAATAAAAACAATAATTACATATAAACAAATATATTCAGTCTTGTACTTAGATGCATTTTTTCAACTGACCGACCATTGCTAATTTTGGCACAAAGTAGTAACCCACCTTTGCTCACATGGATTAAGCTTTGGTGGATGCAGCGTCTATACTCAATCTTTAAGAGCTCACCTGTTACTAAAAGTAGAACAGGGTTGTATATTGCCTTTGTCCCAACATTGTTCTAATTTTTTTGCAGGCCTATTTTTTATTTTAAAAATAGGTTTTTAGTTAAAAAAGGGTAAATTTGTATTTTTTCAGTAATATTTATAATAATTATTATAATAAAGTGTACAAAAATTAATTATAATAAATATAATAAACTGAATAAACTACAGTTGTATTGTCCCAATTTGTATTGAAATATCACCTGAAATGTACATGGAAATTAAATTTAAATTTGAATTCCAGACTTTTCAGACTGAACAAGCAACTACTTATTAACTGTTTTTACAATTATGCTGTACCTGTTAGTGATACCTGTTTATTTTTCCTATTTTATGAAAAGGATTACTCCACTAATTTAAATTATGATATTCATTTTGATTTGATTTGAGGTTCATGCAGAAAACTGCAGGAATGTTTAATATAATCAGCAAAGATAGGGAAAAAAAGAGTACCCAGCACTAAGATTTATGGGACACCATTTAAGAGACTTCAGTGAGTGGATATTTGATCCTTCATTATTCTTGAGATTTCCTTGCCAAAAAGAAAAAGCAAACACACATGTTCCTACACTCAGGACTACAGACCTTCACTGTCCTATTAACTCAATGATAGGTTCAAACAGTTCATAACTGTTATTTTTATTATGGGGCATAACAAAGGTGCACTGGGCATCGGTTATGCCTCACAGAAAGGAAAATCCCCCTGTTTGATTGTCAAGAAGGGGGGGCCTATTTGCGGATTTTTTCTGTGCATGCATGGTTTTCCTTTAGATGCTCCAGTTTTATCTCACTGTCCATATAAATTTATTGTGTGCAAATGGGAGCTATCAAATTAAATAACCAAGTGTGAATTATAGATATATATTATACTGATTAATAAATACACAATTAAGATGTATCCAAGAACAGTGAGGTGCCCAGTAAAGGGCTGTTAGCTGTATATGGTGTTGACTATAGCAAATAGACCACAAACAGAAATTCACATGTACATGCAGAATATGAATTAACTAGTATGAAAAGCAGCAACACTGAGAGAAAGATTTTGCGCCTGATGGATTTTTTTGTCAAAGATCTCCATTCAGTGATAAATCAATGAGTAGTGTGTAGTGACCACAATAATTAGGTTTTAGTTAGAGTTTAATCTGCGTGGAAGAATGTAGAGCCTAGCAATCAGAAAGAGGCGGTATACACTCCCCTAGTATACATAAGTTCCCCTAGAGCTGCAACAGACATATTACAGACAGAGACCTCGTGGAAGATCCAGGATCCCCATAGGGAGCTTATAAGATCCTCATGGTAAATCTGGGTTAAACATCTTGCCTGCTTCCAAATACTTTTCATGAACAGTGAACGAATAAATTAATAAATTTGATTTTAAAGATTGACATTTTTCATCTGAAAGCATTATTACACAGATTTAATAGTTGTTGTCAGCTCAGTTCTCCAGGAACAAGCTAGTCTAGTGAATGCTTATGCATCTTACTAGTGTACTACTAGTTTTTCTAGAAAAAAAACTATATCTCTGAATTTAATAAACAGGTAAACAATGTTTAACTGATTTCAAAGCAAAATCATGCCAAATGTAAGGCCACTGAATATCTCTTAATTGTGCAGTCAATTATATTCACTTGTACGATCACAGTGGCTCTTAGAATTTATTACTCTCACTGGTCTCTCTCTCTCTCTCCTGCTATCTCTTCATCCAGTGATCTATACTGATCAGAGAGGCATACTGCCAGGAATTGTAAGTCACCTTTGCACAGTCACCTTTACAAACAGCATCCCCCACACAAAAATCCAGCAGTGAGCTCATATGTGACTCTATGTATGCCTTTGATAATGAAGTAAAGGGCATTCCCATATGCTCCCCCTGTTTGATTGTCCCCCTGTTTGATTGTCAGTTAGGGTGGCCTGTTTGCAGATTTTTTTCTGTGCCTACATGGTTTTCCTTTTGCTGCTCACAGTCCATATAAATATATTTTGTACAAATGGGAGCTATCAAATTAAATTACTAAGTGTAAATTATGAATATAATGTATAATGATTAACAAATACACAATTAAGATGTATCCAAGCACAGTGAGGTGCCCAGTAAAGGGGCTAACTGATATATAGTGTCCATGCAGAATATGAAGTAACTAGTATGAAAAGCAGCAACTCTAAGAGAAAGATTTTGCGCCTGATGGATTTTTTGTCAGAGATCTCCATTTAGTGATGAATCAATGGGTAGTGTGTAGTGACCACAATAATTAGGTATTAGTTAGGGTTTAATATGCGTGGAAGAATGTAGAGCCTGGCAATCAGGAAGAGCCTACAATCAGCCTGGCATACACTCTGATAAGTTCCCCTAGAGCTGCAACAGACATATTACAGACAGAGACCTCGTGGCAGATCTAGGATCCCCATTCACTTGTACAATCACAGTGGCTCTTAGAATTTATTACTATCACTTGTCTCTTTCTCTCTCTCTTTTTCTCCCTCTCTCTCTCTCTCTCTTGCGATCTATCTCTGCATCCTGTTATTTATACTGATCAGAGTGGCATACTGCCAGAAATTGTAAGTCACCTTTGCACAGTCACATTTACACACAGCATCCCCCACACACAAATCCAGCACTGAGCTCATATGTGACTCTATGTATTCCTTGGCTAATGAAGTGAAGGGCATTCCCATATGCTGTGGAAAAAAGAAGAGAAATGAAGCAATCTAAAATCACTCTGCACAAAATGTGATATTCATGATTTGAAATTCAGCAGCATGCAAGCTGAAACCAGTTGGCCGGTTAAAACCAGGCAGACGTGTCTTGCATTCGCATGACAAACAGAATAATAACCCTTTCATGCACAGAATAAACCGAGAAACAAAATGAAGATAAAGAAAGCTAAATTTTTATTAGAAAATGATTTTGCCATTGATATAAAATATGTATTACATTATATTTCCAAATACACTATATTTCCAAAAGTATTCGCTCACCTGCCTTGTCTCACATACGAACTAATCCATAAGGTTCAATATGACGTCAGTCTACAGCTTCCACTCTTCTGGGAAGGCTGTTCCCATAATAAACGTAGAATAAATTACCATATATACCTATAAAATGAAACTAGGCTAAACTCTCAATTGCAAATGCTTTGCTTCATACATAATCACTTTTCTATCCAACAGAATCAGTTCATGTGATTTGTCATAAGTCATAGCCATGAATGCGCGTCTGGCACCTTCTTCAGGGCAGATATTTGTAAGATCATCTTGAAATTTTCTATTAATTCATACACATTTTTTCATGACAAAACTTTTCCTCTATATTGTGTGTAAAATCTGATAATTATCATCCCCAAAAACACACACAAAAATAGCAATAACTGCAAACTGCTCTTTTTTCGTACAACTCACAAGTGGGGCAAGAATAGTTTAAAATTATAATAAAACCTTTACAATGTAGTGTTATGGTTAAGCTCAGTTTAGGTTCTTAAGTTGGTTCTTCAGCGAACATATTTTGCACATAAATTATTTTCTAACTTCACCTATAATTGGCAGAAATGATTAATAAAAAATAAAATATATTTAGAATATCTTTCATTAAATATCAGTAAAAATAACCATCTGGCAGTGAATATGTAATGCGTGATCACAACATCTGGAATCTTTTTAAATAATAAAAGCACCTACATGGCACTGCACAGTCCAAATGAATACAGTAGCATATAAGGAAAAAGCATATGGAACGCGTCAAAGATATATGTTCTACAGATATTTCAAAATGACAGTTGTATAACATTCTCACCATAAATAATAAGACAAAAGTAATGAGACCAAAATGTTCAGAAAGAAGTGAAAAGCAAGGAATTATACAGGGGTTAGACAATAAAACTGAAACCCCTGGTTTTAGACCACAATAATTTATTAGTATGGTGTATGGCCTCCTTTTGCAGCCAATAAAGGGTTAATTCGTCTTGGGAATGACACATACAAGTCTTGCACAGTGATCAGAGGGATTTTAAGCCATTATTCTTGCAGAATAGTGGCCAGGTCACTATGTGATGCTGGTGAAGGGAAACATTTCCTGCCTTGCTCCTCCAAAATACCCCAAAGTGGCTCTTGTTACATCACAAAGACTTGCTGTCTTGGTCACAGATGCGCCAGCAAGACATGCACCAACAATTTGTCCTCTGTTGAACTCTGGTATGTCACCCATAATGTTGTGTGCATTGCAATA
>JAOUQV010337484.1:0-10900 GCA_028565295.1 Aspidoras spilotus
AATTTAGCCATGAAACCTCCCACACTAAAATGACAGGTGTTTCAGTTTCATTGTCTAACCCCTGTATGTGCAGCCAAACTATGTAAAAGCAGTGACAGCATAGGAATAAACATGGGATTAATACATTTAGAGTCATAGTTAGACAGACATAGACAGATACAGTCTATGTGAGTTCAGTATTAATAAATATATAAATAACAATTAATTAAACGAAACCACTAATGAAAAAACAGTGATAATTCATTTTAAACAACGTACAAATTTATTTACTCAACTTTTTACAAACAATTTATGAAAAATTCCATATTTATTACATGCTTTCATATTATTTAATACATTTTAAATAATAATACATAGAGAGAAATTGATTTTTATTTGCATTCAAATGGGGTGGCACAGTGAGTAGTGCTGTCGCCTCACAGCAAGAAGGACCCGGGTTCAATCTTGCGTGGGACAACTGGGAAAATTTCTGTGTGCAGAATGTTCTCCCCGTGTTCACTTGAGTATTCCCAAGTGCTCTGGTTTCCCCCCCCCCATTCCAAAAACATGCATGTTAGGTTAATTGATGTATATAAACTGACCCAGTCTTGAACCCAGAGTCCCCGGATGGGCACCAGCTGGCCTGCAACCCCATTTGGATTAAGCGGAAGATAAAGAACAAATAACAATGAAGCTTTCCGCATATGCTTTGTAAAAGTCTTTGTAGACCGACTTAAAAAAGTGCAAATAATATTAATATATAGTAGTTATGTATTATATGAAATTAATAGTGTAATTGCTATTATTTGTAAAAATAATAATGTTCACAGTTTTTCTTATATTTCATAGAGTGGAGTCTACTACAGGGGTTAGTTTACCACACTCATGAATAATGTTATGAAATATAATAACAGTAAAACAAGGTAAACATAGTAACAATGCTAAGGAAGATGATATTTAATAGCGATTATAGACTTTAATGTAAAGAATGACAAGACATGTACTGCAGACTTATCATTTGAGTCATTTACGGGTAATAAAGTGCTGCAGGAGGTCAATGGGCAGGGGGAAGATGATGGTGGAGTTCCTCTCGGCTGAGATGGTGTTAAGTGTCTGGAGGTAACGAAGCTGCAGAGCTGAAGGTGACTCAGCAATTACCAGAGAGGCTTCTTTTAGGGCCCGTGACGCATTCATCTCTCCCTCTGCTGCTATCACCTTCAAAACAACACAAGAGGACTGACCAGTCATGTTGTTCAAGCAAGACACACAATGCCAGGACTGTAACTATGCATCCGTTAGGATAATTAAAAATTAACAGTGTTTTTTTTTATCATGCACAAAGATGCCATGTGCCTTAACAGTGCCAGTGCCAAAACATTCTACATTATTCATATGTACAGGGTAGGCCATTTATATGGATACATACATATACACACACACATCTGTATGTATAAATATAAATGGCCCATCCTACAGATAGGAAGGGGATAGAAACTTCATCAGTACTGATAATCGTGCAAAGCTTTTCCAGAAAATCTCCACAATTAGTATCTTATAAAATCAATTTTAAAATAATGGCTACCATCATACACATGTTGCGAACTGCTCACTTGTAAATGTTGTGGGCTGACTGGAAGGTTGTATCCACAAATCCCAGCATGTCATGCTGCCACTGTTTTATTCCTGATAAGAACACTTGCCCAGTTGTAGAATTTCAAGTCAAGAAATATTGTAAATATTTGAGGTTTTAAACAACTGAGAAAAACCCCATAACAGCATTTATTTCTATATACACAAAAGCACTGTGAGCATTGAACATTTTTCAGTTAAAGAAGTATTTTTTATATCATTTCACAAATTCTCAATCAGATTGAGGTCTGAGGGTGGGGTGGCCACTTCGTAACATCGATCATAATGGTCTATAACCAAGTTAAACCCAAATGTTCCCCTTGAGGTTTTTTCTTATTATCATCTCAAGGAGTTTTCTTACCGCCATCCACCATTAACTGTATCAAGCTTTCATTTTAGAAATTTGGGAAATAAATATTCTATATATATATATTTCTAAATCTATTTATATGACATGCTATTTATATGAATGTTTTTGTGGTGTAGTCCTCCCAACAATGACAATACGTTTTCTTATTAGATTATTAGATACAGTTGATACTGTTCTTTCAAAAAGTCACGCAATTGGGATTGATGATTAAAAATACCTTAGCACGAGCTTCTCTGGAGGCTTCGGCCTCGGCTGCCATGGCTCTCTGGAGCTGAAGAGGGAGTCTAACATCTTTAATCTCTACCCGCTCCACTTTGATACCCCACGGATGTGTGGCCTCATCTAATGCAACCTGGCAATACATAGCACACAGATTTAAAGGGTATCTGACCACACTCCTGAGAATATAATCCAAACAAGATATAAAATACAATATACACAAACAGGCCATATCAATAAAACCAGCAAGGAATGCATCAACAAACTCTGAAGGTACGACCTCCAAGAGTAATTGAAGCAGAAAAAAATTGTGGGGTAAGGTCTGCGTAGATCTGACTTGTTTGTCCAGAACCTCCCTTGGATAGGTGTTTAGATTGAGACATAGGGAGTTATAATGCTCTGAACCTTAGATGCCTCCATCAGATAATCTTAAAAATTTCACAAGGGGTATATTTGGTCTGCAACAATGTGTGGGTAAGTGGATATGTATTACCGTATTTTCATAGTATTACACAGCCTCTGCATATTCTTTCCAGTTTATCCATGTGCCATGCCGTACCTATTGTTCACACGAACACAACCTGCCACATTATATGATGCTCTGTGTATTCTGACACCTTTCTCTAATAGCCAGCATTAACTTTTAAGCAGTGGCACATGCCACAATACCTGCGGCATTAGATATGCTCTAACTGAAAATGTGGCCCTTGTGAAAGTTTCTTACAATTGCCTACATTTCCTGCTTAAAAACACATTATTGAGAAATGAGTGGTCACTTGATGCCTCATATACTTGCATGTCCTTCAATCAAAAGTGTGATTGTAACAAGATAATCAATGCTATTCAGTTTATAGAATTTTTATCTTGTGGCTGATCGTGTATACAAACATGAAATTCGTTTCCTATCGTGCCATGCACTGGCTTATGCACCTTGTGTTCTAACCCAAGCAAGAAGTTCCATTTTAATGTCCTCACTCAAAAGTGAAAGTGATCCATTTTGCCACTATGCTTGCACACAGCGGAATTTGTCCTCTGCATTTAACCCATCCGTGCAGTGAAACACACATATACACACACTGGTGAAGTGAGCACACGTGCCCGGAGCAGTGAGCAGCCCTGCACAGCACCCGGGGAGCAACTCGGGGTTAGGTGTCTTGCCCAAGGGCATTTCAGCAGTGACTTGCCGTTCGAACTAGGTTCGAACCGGGGACCTTCCGGTCGCAAGGCTGGTTCCTTAACCACAAGCCTACAACTGCCCCTTATTCCATTTATTTGCGCGATTATGTGTGAGTTCTAGAGTGTGTTGTGCATGGAGTTAATGAAATACAACAACATTTATTTATATAGATGTTAAATTAAGCCACAAGTTCCATCAATTCCAGTAGTGGGTCTGGATGGGCGATTACTGGGTGACAGTCCCAGTGATCAACAACATTAAATTTATATAGATGTTAAATAGAGTTATTAACAAACTTAAACCAGCCCAGGCTGCACCAACAACACCACAGATAATGCAGCGAATATTGAATAGAGTATTTAAAAAAATATACAGTATTTATGAAATGTGCAGAAATACTGGTTTTCGCCTGCATGATTTGTGAACTGTGATGCTTCCAGATCCTCGGATATTTCACCACACGCATCTTCCACCCCAACCATCTTTTCCCCACACATTGTTTTAAAGCGTCCTTAAAATTTGCTATATTATTCCACCCACTTAAACATGCGTTTTTCCTCTTACACTTAAAGAGGGATCGCAAAGTGCTTCTTTAAAAATAAGAGAAATATCTAACCGGGTGCCCACTGTGCCGTTTTTCTGCCCAAAATTTCCTATTGACTTAACATTGAAGAGATTTTTAAACTGCCATAACTCAGTCAATTTTTGAGCTAGAAACATGGTAAGACCTGGTGCCAGTCTGAACCGTTATGTCAAATATCACTATCACTTTTGAGAATTCACACCCTGTGATATACAAGATCAAAGCACTCTAGCTACACTCTACGAAGGAGACCTGTTTAATTAATCAAAAAAAGTCAGTCTTATAATATTTACATTTTTTTTACCTTCAAACACCATTTACATTTTAAATAGTAGCGACAGGTCTCCCCTGTAATGAAATGTTAAAAATCTTCACAAAACAATACTTTGATCTATAATTTTACCTTCTTCCTAAACAGCCATATCTCAATACACATATATTTTACATCATAACGAAGGGCTAGGTCTTCTCTCTAACATACACAAATGTGTAAGTAAAATACACAAATGTTGATCCTGCGCAATCGCCATTACTCATTATATATAATCCAGTTTAAACGCAAAATCGTATTTAAAACATTTTAAACGTTCATTAAGAGACCACATTTAATTATAAATCGGTAGAGATACTTGTCTACTGTAAATCTACAAAATTTCATCTTTCTACCTACTGTGGTTTTTGAGATATTTAGCAAGAAATCCAGCAACGACCGTTTCTCATACACAGAAAGACAAGGCGCACACACACGCGCATGCCCGCGCACATACATCAGTACGGGGAGGAGAGGGAAAAACTGCTTTGGCTACAGATTTCATAAATAAAAATGTGTAAAACAAATATTTACATTAATTTATGAATAAAATACAAATAGATTCATGAAAATGTCACATCATTTAAGATACTGACATAATTTTAACTGCATTTAACATTACTCTCACAGGGGCTTAAAGACTGCATTTATACCCATGGATGCACCGAGGCAACACACATCGCAGTTTCTGCAGGAACTGCACTTTCTAGTTGTTATTTTTATTATTATGTATTGCCTTATTGTGTAATGTCATGAAAGTACTAGCATTTCATGACAATATTATAGACCAGTAAGTGTAGTAATATATATATATATATATATATACATATATAATATTATAAAAGCATCATGTTATCCAAACCTGCATGCTGTGGGAGATTCCCTCTCTGTCTGACAGCACTTCTGACAAATTTTTAGTGCCCAGTACATTCCTCAGTGTGGTCTGAGCCAGCAGATGTGTTGATTCATCAGAATTTCTCACATTAGCCACAGACATGATGGGGTCATTGACCCGGAAGTAAACCACCCCATCAACAGACACAGTCACTGAATCCTTCGTCAGAATCTGGGCTCAGAGAAAAGATGCACGCTAGATAGAAGGCTTCAGAGTAGGTTTCAGACCCAAGACCTGAAATATAGCCTTTGAAATTTTATTATACCTCTTGAGGTGGAATCGCAAATGTCTTCGACCTCAGGTCCACCTTGGTAAAAGTATCAACACATGGCAGCACCAAAAAAATTCCTGCACAAGTTAAACATATTATTTGCTATGCATTGTCGTATGCACATGATGCATCAGCTAAGAATAAATTATTTTGAAATTTAAAATTCACTCACTTACTACTAAATGATTTATTTCATTGTTTTTGATATACCTGGTCCTTTTGGTTTCCTGCCAATGATACGGCCCAAACGAAAGATCACTGCTCTCTCATACTCCTGGACAAGCTGAATTAGAAGGCGGAAATAACATTTTGAAAAAATATTTAATTTTTTTTCAACATGACTGTACATCTGAAGTGTGTAAGTCCAACTCAACCTTGTAATTCACAGATGATCATTCACACAGAGGGAATAACCAGCTAAACTCTGTTGGATTCCTGACTAGAAATTGTTTTGTAATCAATGAGATTCTAATAAACTATAGTCATCTGAAATTACAGTTATTCTGCTATCTGTAACATTTTAGATCTTAAACATACCTTGATGCACATGAATATGGTGACAGGAAACAGTGTTATAGTGAAAATGATAGAGATGAAGATTAAAATCCAACCACAGAAACCCAAAGATCTAGGACTGTCATCTGAAGAAATGGAGAGAAAGTTACTTTAATATTACAGTATGTGACAATAGATTATTTACTTTAGACTAAACAATTGTATACACTCCTACAGCCATTCTTGTACTGCTGTGGTACACTTAACAAAACCTGAAAAGTTCTTGCTTTTTTCAACTATTAATACACTAGTAGTATATTAATTTGTAACCGAATTATATTAATATATATTAATATTAATATATTAGTATATTAATTTGTAAGGAAAATCTGGTAGTTGTTATTCCCCTCACTGTACGGCATACAAGAATGCAAGAATGCCGTACAGCAACATTTGCCTCATCCATTATTTGACTAAGCTACAGGGACAAAGACAACAGACTCTGACTAAACTCATTAAAAAAAGGTTCTATAAATGCTAGATGTCTTTAACATATGAGAAATATAGCCACATATAATTTATTTTGTGATAATCTATAATTAGCCACAAGTGGTTCACTGTGTGCTGGAGCTCTTCATGAAAATGAAACAGATTAAACAATTTTTTAAAAATACATAAAAGTCTAATGTCCAGTACCAGTCAAAAATTTGGACCTGTCTTTTATTTTACATTAAGTAAACAAAAAATTAGTTAATGAACCAGAATGTTTTATATTTGAGATATTTTATATTAGTAGCCAAAAATTTACTTTTATAAAGACAAACCTATATTTTACCAGGCAGGTCATTAAGAAAAGGTTCCTGTTTCCATTCAAATCATTCCAGGTGATACGTCTGGAAAATTCATTAAGCGATGCTTTATAGTTACTATGTCTATAATAATACTGTTCAGTGTGGCAAACAATAAAATTAAAGAAAACCCCTGAATGGGTGCAATGGTTGGAACATCCTGGCTCAATTCCCTGGTGGGGAATGCGGGGTCCCTCCTATGAGAAGTTTGCATGTTTTCCCATATCTGTGTGACTTCCTCTGGGTGTCTTAGTTCAAAAATATGTGACAGGACAATTGGGGTCAATAAATTGCCCTTAGTGTGCATGTGTGAGTAAGTGAGAGTAAATAAAGTGGCACCCTGTTTAGTGTTCTTAGTGCATTGCGCCTTGTGTTGCCACCGGCTACCCCAACCCTGAATAAGTTTAAACAGAACAGAAAATGAATGAATAAATGACTGAATTAATGAATGAAAACCACTGAAAAAGAGGAAGTGTATACTTTTCTAACTATCCAAGATTATTCAAATGTAGGAAGGAATTCCAGATAAAAATGAACTACTAAACTACTGTACATTGGCGCTGAGACTGTTGGGGTGCACCGACACCGGCAACCACGAGGGGGATTAAGGCTTTCTCTGCAGATAGCCGAGTGCTAAAACGGGCTGTGTGGTTATAATTAGATATAAATTTCTGAAAGAACCAATTTCCTCCTAATTCTGAGTTTTTACTTAAAAATCTTCCTCTCTCTCTTTTCGCTAAATTCTAATTAAACTCGTTGGGATTTTTTCCTGTGTATCTGACAAAACTCGTTGGGTGAACTACCCTCTTTCTCTCACTATTCCTGACGAAACTCATCGGGATTTTTCCTGTGCATCCGACAAAACTCGTCTCTCCCGAAACTCATCAGGTATAATACTATCTCTCCCTAATCCTCGTCCAAAACTTCGCCAATTTCCTGGTTCAGGTCCTGGTCATCTCGAGACTGGAGTAATGCAACTCCCTCTAAGCAGGGCTACCTCGGAGTAATATCCGCCCCTACAGTTGATCAAGAACTCGGCTGCAAGACTTGTATTCAATGTTCAATCCAAGTTCTCACACACTACACAACTGTCCCGTACTCTCCACTGGCTCCCTGTAGTTGCTCGTATCAGATTTAAAACACTGATGCTCGCTTACAAAGCAAAGCATGGTCCTGCACCCTTCTACATTACAGCACTTATCACGCCCCGCACTGCACCTTGCACACTCTGGTCGTCTAGCACTGTTTGACTGGTCCCCCCATCTCTTAGGGGAAAAGGATAACATGCTTCTAGACTCTTTTCCGTTCTAGCTCCTAAATGGTGGAATGAACTTCCCCTTAATGTTCAAACGGCATAGTCAGCAGCTACCTTCAACTAAACCCATTTTCCTACACAAATTTTCTCGCCCTCCAAAAAAAACCCCACATGCACAATTCCACAACCGTTTCTTACTGCAAATGACAGACATGGCAGCAGTTCCCACGGGGTCCATCAGTGGGCCAACAACCTGAACCCATGCAGTTGGATACAAGTGGTACAACCCCCTGCTACCGATAGCCTTTTATCGGGATTCTATCCCGAGACTAACGGCCAGATGGAGAGGGTGAACCAGGATCTCTTCCTGGTCTAATCACTTGGTGACGGCCAAATACACACATAACACCTTGCACCACTCGGCAATGGGGATGTCACTATTCGAGTGCCAGTTTAGCTTTGTACCACCTCTTTTCCCGGAACAAGAGGATACCATCAGCACAGCAGTTTGTTCAGTGGTGTCAAGAGGTTTGTTAGAAGGCACAGTGCTTTCTGTTAGAAAGTCGACGGGCCAGTAAACAGAGGGAAGACGCCAGACTGATATGGATTTCCACTGAAGATCTCTCTACGCGAGTTCGCTCTGGCAAACTGACACCCCGCGTTGTGAGCCCCTTCCGTATCGAGCGTAGGAGAAATCCATTCAACTGTCGTCTCTCCTTACCTATCTTGATGCGGATCCAAATCACATTCCACATCTCTCTTCTCAGCCCGTACCTCTGTGAGTCCAGATCTCCCTGAATCATCCAAAGATCTCCGGCCTACTCAGTAGGGAGGCTGTTAGATTGCAGAAGGGTGACAGGGGGGACTCAGGAAGGGCTACGGTCTGGAGGCCAGCCAAATCCTAGGCTCCAAGCTCATTCATGAATTCCGAAGAGCCCACAGGGAAAATGCAGGGTCCTCTGGAGCAGCTGGGCAAACTGTTAGGAGTGCACCAATGCTGCCAACCATGAGACTGTATAGGGCAGTTTTGGCAAATATCCAATATACCAATGTATCGGCAGCTAGCCAATCACAGCTCTCCCAAGGAAGTACATGGTGTCTGGAGTAATCAGCCATGATTAGCGACAGCTGGATCTATTAAAGAGTGCTTACTCCTTGTGTCACACCATCTGACCTATTTGTGAGCTAAAATGTGGCTGTGTGGGTATAATTAGATAAAAAATTTTAAAAGAACGGAATTCCTTCTCATTCTGAGTTTTTATCGCTAATCATGGCTGATTACTCCAGACACCATGTACTTCCTTGGGAGAGCTGTGATTGGCTAGATGAAACTTTTCCCTAAATCCTGATAAATCTTGTCGTAATTTTTCCTGTGCATCTGATGAAACTTGCTCGTGTACTACTCTCTATTTTACCCTAAATCCTCATTGGGGCTTTTTTACTGTGCATCTGACAAAACCCGTTGGGTAAACTACCCGCTTTCTTTCCCTATTTCTTGACGAAACTCGTGTGGACTTCTTTCCAGTGCATCCGACGAAACTCCTCGGGTGTACTACTCTCTTTCTCCTGTGCATCTGAAACAACTCGTCCGGTGTACTATCTGTGCACTATCTTAAGTGAATGAGTCAGTGAGTGAGTGCGTGCGTGCGTGCGTGCGTGCGTGTGGAAGAAGGGAGCTGATTTGATTACGCTGCTTCCCGCACTGAACTCCTTTAAATAGCGCTCATTCAACTAGGAACACCACTAAATTAGAGGACCTTAATAAATAAATAAAGTTTACACATTGAATGGAAGCAGGCAGAAATTCCCACTGATTCCAGGGAAATCTCGTGAGATATAAATAAGAAATTGTTTTTTTTCTCTTTATTTCCCAAAACATATCATGCTCTAGTTCGTTTTATAAGCGTGCCTCTTTTTTATTCTACCACGCGTTTTATTTTACTTTTTATTTATAAATTACGCGCATTCAGCGTGCATTTTGTGTTTTTTTGTTTGTCACGTCGCCTATCGAGTGTGGACGATCCTACATCCGTATCGTAACAGAAACAACTTACCTGTTTCTTTAATTGTGAAATTGTTCATATGGCAAAAGAAACTAATATACATGAACTGTAAATAATAGGTAAAATAATAACTTGGATTACTTGAATGCTCATGTTTAAAATGCCTACCTGTCCATTATAACAATTTTATGTACACTTAGAAGAAAAGTTCAATTTTAGTAGCCTAGATTTACATGATTGTACTATAGCATTCTGCTTTAATGCATGTCTGCACATCTGCTGTTTTGTTATTAAATATTGTGGACATCTGTACAGACTTGCAACTCCATGCAAGATTTACATAATTCACGCTTCAGTTTAATTACGATTAATATCCAAAATATACACAGACTCCTCAACTGATATGTGAAATGTATATATACATAAATGTACCTTGTATTATTGGTATCACGCTGTCTGTTTTTCTATCCATTGTCTCCCTGTCGATCTTGTTTTTGCTCATTATATCCAGCCAAGTGCATTTGTCTTTTTAGAAGCAGGTGTCATGGTGTGTAACAGGATTACGTCACTCAGCGGTCTTTTAATATCGTAAAGAAAAGGGCGGGTCTTAATGCTTAGCTACTAGCGCATCACGTGACGCAAACACACTCTCCAGTAAACTATGGGTTAACATATGGTTTAACTAGGTAATTCAGGCGGTTTAACAACATATAAACATTTACACACATATTCACCCACTCTAAAGGAAATTTACAGCTTTTGGAGGCATTAAGACAACTAGGAGATATATGGATGTGGTCAATGTAGACATGCAGGTAGTTGGTGTGAAAGGAGAAGATGCAGGGGACAGAGTGAGGTGGAAAAGA
>JAOUQV010337544.1:0-10896 GCA_028565295.1 Aspidoras spilotus
TGATTCCTGTCTGACCTCATCTGTTAGTCTGTCCATCACCAGAGCAAACAAGAAGGGGCTCAGAGCCAATCCTTGATACAGGCCTACCTTTACCTTGAAGCTATTTGTTACTCCTACAGCACATCTTACTACTGTCATGCTGTTACATGTCCTGCACCAATCTAACATACTTTTCAGTCACTCCGGACTTCCTTATACACCACCACAGTTCCTCCCTTGGCACCCTATCATAAGCTTTCTCTAAATTTACAGAAACACTGTATAGCTCTTTCTGACTTTCTCTATACTTCTCCATAAGCATTTTCAAAGCAGAAATAGCATCTGTGGTGCTCTTTCTTGGCATGAAACCATACTGCTGCTCACAAACATTCACTGATTGTCTAAGCCTAGCTTTAACAACTCTCTCCCAAATCTTCATTGTGTGACTTATTAACTTTATGCCCCTGTAATTGCTACAACTAACATCATCCTTGTTCTTATAAATCGGTACAAGTACACTTTCCCTCTATTCCTCAGGCATCCATTCACTCTCAAAAATTGTATTAAATATTCTAGTCAAAAACTACTATACATTTCTATATCCCCACCGTTATGTCATCAGGTCCGACTGCTTTTCCCCACTTCATTCTTGCTAATATTTATTATATCTTGTTCCACTATTTATATGCCTTCCACTCTTCTTTCCCTGTAATCCTATTCATACAGGATTTAATGGTAATTATTTTAAGTAATGTTAATCTTTTTAGCGTGAAATATAAATTAGTAAAATTGTTTAAAAAATTGCCCTGAGGTGTCTATGTTGATACTTGTAACACATATCATCGCATCACCAAATAGGAAAGAACATCTGGATCATCACAGTAATGAACCGGCATAAACACAATGAATCTTATGGCACCAGATGGTTCAGTCCCAACAATGGGTAACATTTATAATAAAGAATGAGGAAGGAATTACTGTTGTCTATGGTTTATTGCGTTTTGAAATAGTCTGTTGATTTTCATTATTAAATAATTTATATACCACATTGCCAGTTTACACTGATCCAATTCTAAATTTACTGCATTTCTGGTTCAACCTCATGATGCTTTTATAGCAACAATATTTTTGAAGCATATTTATTATAATGTGTTTTATTTTCCACCATTCAGAATTAAAGCTGGAGTTAAATTAGAGGTTTTATATTACTTTCATTTAAAACCCTTATGAATTTTACCATGACTAAAATTGTGATTTTAAACATGTTCTGAATACCACATTTACACCGGCTCCTTATTAGGTTTAATTGCTTGGTAACACAAATATTAAACCAAGCATCTGATTAAAGAAGAAAGGTTAATTTAACATTAGAAGTCCCAAAGAACGGTCATTTAATATTTCTACCTTTGGAACCCAGAGACGGGTCGAGTGACTTGAAGGATTTTAGCTAACATCCTATAATCAGCTGTGAACAGGTGCTTTTGTTCTGCAAATAAGGCCATTACTGGCGCACCAAAGGAGGGGGCATGCTTAACTTCCAACTAACTGTTGTTTTTCATTGAGTTTAGCCATTTAGTTTCTAGTTCGTTCTATTCAGTTTATTGTATTATATAATAAAAAGATTATATATATATATATATTGTATTTAGCTTAGTTTTATTTGAGCAAAAAAGTGCGAACAATGAATTATTTTTAATATTTTAAATAGAGAATCAGAAATTTTCCAGCAAGGTACAGCTGTGAGTAATGACCAGAAGCATTTGTGTCTAAGTCAAGATTATTATTATTTGTTTCCATGCTTTTTATTTTTGTGATAAAAATGATAAAAAATACAAGGAATAAAACAATTCCACACATATTAACAATAGGCTTAAATGGGGTCTGCATGTTTGTGGCATGTCCTTCTTGTGTGACTAGCATTTCAGCACTCACTCAGCGGTCTGTCTGCACTGTCGGTACATACCTGGCACTGCCAGGGTATGTCCCTGGTACATTTGCCACACGTGTATTTGTAGCAGTCGACACATCTCACAATTGCACAGTTGTTCGTGCATTGATGGTTGACCTGACACTTCGCCCTTTTGCCAGGGCTGGGTGTGGAAGGTTGTTGCCGAAGCAGTTTCTCCTTGCGGGCCTTCTTCTCAGTCAACTCTTTTGCAAGCTCAACCAGGAAGTCCACCTGTCTCTCCTGCACCCCAGTGCATGCCTGATAAAGCACATGTGCATTCAGAGCTGCCATGTCAATCATGTTGTAGAACACGGCGACTGGCCATCTCCGTGCTCCTGCATGCATGCAGGTCTGAAAACAAAAGTCCATCATTTTACTAACAAGGTGTACCTAATAATGTGGCAGGTGAGTTTAAATCAAAATCACGTATGCAATAATTATCAGGATCAATTATTACAAGAGTCAGCCAAAAATGATCTGCACACTGGCTGTTACGGGGACAGGGTTGCCATCCAATACATAAATGACAAAAAAGATGGAATTGAAGGAATTTTTTTTTTACAAAATAAACTGAAGGAAAATGACAAAAATACACAGTCAGTGTGGGTCTCAGGTGAGCAATGTGGCACGTGAGGAAATGGAAATAGGGGGCTGCAGGTTTCAATTCTTTACTTCAATTTATGTCCACAGGAACCAACAGCTGTGAAAGACAGAAAACACATTTAATAAAAACATTGATACAATATTTACAAATACAAATATTTAAACAGTCAATCATTTTGATAAATGCGTGCCTAATCGCATTCATGACTTAGCATTAAACACAGCCTAATTATAGTCGGAAATGTCATTCACATGGACTCACACCGCTGCACTGTAGTACTAAATGTCAAAAGTCAAAGTCTGTGTCAGGATTTAAGATCAGGCTTTTTTTTATGTTTTGTGCTCTTTTTATGTTTATGCCTCATGTTTTGCTTCGTTCTGATTCTGAGTTTTAGCTTTGTCTTTGAGTTAAATAAAGCATTTTTCCACCTAGCAGAGACTCAGCACCTGTTGGGTGAGTAGGAACAGAATACCCAGGAGCTGAAATATCTGCTTTAAGGTCAAACTGTGGATGAGAGGAATATTGTTTCCAGAGGTATATCTTCCCCATCATTGCTCATGCGTCGTCATTTTCTCCTGAGCCTGCTTCTGCTCCATCAGAAGATGATGTTACTAATACTCAGCCCGAGTGCCCCACGTTAGTCGTTTTTGTTACAGAGTAACACTTTTGATTATGAACTACAGTGTGGTGGTGTGCTGGAGCAAATCAGATACTTCTGATATATGAACTTTGTTTTTGGACATTTAGTTTGGGTTGAGCTCCCAGAGTGAGCACATGAACGGACTCGATTCCACTGGATCTGTTAACTCGGAAGTGCATACAGCAACTGCACAGTTACAACAATCAAATTTCCGTGTCTCCTGTGTGTCTCCAGGTTGATTCATACAGACCAGAAGTAGGTGCCGAGAAATGCTTTGAACTGTCCATGACAAAATTCACAAATAACAATACAATGAATGTTGAAAGCCATAAATCCCTTGCATTCTTAATTGTCTTCCTATAAAAACACACAATTGCACCCCATATACTGTACATGTTAACTGTATGTAAAATGCCAGAGGCAAATCCCGGACACAGACAAATGATCTCTCCTCCTTCCCTGATGGAAGATCACAGAATACAAATACATGCTTTACACATTAAGATTAAACACACTAACACACACTGACTTTGCTATAATAACTCATACTTCTGTTTAGAAATGTGATAACATGCTCCTTTCTCTCTGCCCAAGGCTGGAACATCAGATAAAAGAACTCATGCTGGAATGCAAGAGCAAACAGCATATTACAGCATCTAGCCTCTGTTCCTCTGCTCTGCAAATATACATGCTTTGTCACGAGAAATATTGACTGTTGTGGTGTAAAACCTGCTCAGTCCTGCTGAAGAAACAAAGAGGCAATTCTCTGGCCACTTTATTAAACTAACTACTAGTAAATGCAGAGATAAATTGTTATTACAAAATAAAACCCTTGGCATATCTGGCTATAAACAAACAAGGCTCAGTACTGGGTCCTCTTTTCTTCTCATATCCTAACAGGGCAAACTGGTTCCTGGCTGGAAACTTGGTCCCAGCACAACCAAAGTGGGTACAGGAATCCAAAGTGTTGTGTCCAGAAAAAACACAATGCTCTGAAACCCTGACATCCCTAGCAGTGAACATATGTCATTCAGAGAGATACAACCAATAAAATAGGCATGATTCTTCTTGTGAGTATGCACGGGTGCAAACCTTGCCTGATGCAGTTTCTGATGACTGACCTCCAAGCCCCAGAGTGCACAGTTGCCTAGCAAGAGGACCACCTTGTAATTTATCTGTAAATCAAGCTTTTAACATAGTCCAAGGTAATTGACTCTCTGTGTTTCTTTGTGTTATGTGCCTACCTTTGTGTTATGCATCGGACATGTCTGAACCTAATCCTGTCTCGTCTCTAAGAATACAAGATTTTAGACTTAGTTTATGATTTTTGAAAGTTACCTAAAGTTGACCTTTTTGAGAGTTATTTTAAGTTCAATAAACTCTTTATTTTTTTACCCTATGTTGCTTTTCACCTGCTTAAACAAACCCTTTACCTCAATGAATGTCTCTTGTAGTTGGTCCAGGTGAAATTTCATGAAGTAGCTTTCAAATTTGAAAGACATCCCTTATTACACAAGATTTATTAGCCAAGTCAGCTAAGTCAGCTGTAAAATTTTCCAAATGTCTCCTTTAACTGAAAGTATTTTCTGTTTTCAATTCTCCCTTGGGACTTGTTATAATTAAGTAAATAAGCAAAGACCAGCAGCAGAAGGCAGAAAAAAGTTAATAATTTTACCAGGTGATGGCACAGGGCATATAATAAAATGCTTCACAAGCAACAAATGCTAAAAGGTTTTTCCTGAAAACAAATCCTAAAAGGTTTTTCCTGAAAATAGGGTTAACTGCATATTATGAGACATTGCTTTGGGTAACACATTGTCTTAAAAATTGTCCATTGTAATTCAACAGAAGTTTATATATGATAAAATTCTACAACTACTTATAATTCTTTTTTATACAAAGAGGGTGTTAGTTTAATTGCAGATGGGCTGAAATTCTCACAAGACTCTAATCATTCTGTAAGTCACCAAACCCTACCAAACCCTACCACCTGAATAACAAAGCTCCAGAGAAACAAGTGATGAATAGAAAAGATGCAGGAAAATAGGGAGTGTTATTTTTTTCTTCAGAAACACTCTTTCTTATAAAAATACACATGCATTCGGTTATCTGCATGCTAATGAATCAAGGGTTTATTAGAAATAAGACTTCATTGCAGAATTTCCACAGAGACTTTGCAATGAAGCTAAAGACCTTTTACAAAGTCTGGATGTAAACATGAGATGATATTTAAACTACATAAAAATAGCAAATTTTTGTAACAAACCCGGTTACAAAAATTTACAAAGTACAAACTTTAAATAAAAACAGAATGCAATAATTTAACCAATATTGTATTTACAACAGAACAAAGACAACATATAAATTGTCGAAAGTAATACATTTTTTACTGCAAAATATTTATTTGGCTCATTTGAAATTTCATAATGGCAGCACATTTCAAAAAAGTTGGGAAAAGGGCATGTTTACCATTGGGAGACATCATCTTTTCTCTTTAAAAGTTTAAAATGTCCGGGGACTGAGGAGACAAGTTGCTCAAGTTCAGGAATAGGACTGTTAACCTATTCTCGTCTAATGTAGGAATTAGGTCTTTTTTGTTGTATCTTTTGTTTTATGAGGCACCCAGTATAGTCTTCCGCCCTTATAACTGTTATGCACAAAGATTCTCCCAGAATTTCTGAATATTTTGATGATATTATGCACTGTAGATTATGATATGTTCTAACTCTTTGCAATTTTACACTGCCGAACCTTCTGATATTGCTCCACAATTTGTTGGTGCAGAATTAGGGCGATTGGTGATCCTCTTCCTATCTTTACTTCTGAGAGACTTCAAGATGCTATTTTTATACCCAGTCATATTAATGACCTACTGCCAGTTGAGCCTCCAGCTGTTCCTTTTCTGTACCTTTAAATTTCCCAGCCTCTTATTGCCCTGTCCCAACTTTTTTAGGATGTGTTGCAGTCATGAAATTTCAAGCCAATTTTAAAATGTCTTATTTTCGACATTTGATATCTTGTCTATGTTCTATTGTGAAAACAATATCAGTTTTTTACATTTGTAAATTACTGAATTAAGTTTTCATTTACAGTTTGTACTTAGTCCCAACTTTTTTGGAATCAAAAATCTAACAATAATTATTTCTCCACCCACCATGAAAGTTTCATATGTCAAAAGAACTCAGTGAATCTCTAAAAAAGGCACAGTAAACTGTTATGAATGCTTTCCTGCTGTGAAAGTTAAGCGCTAACTCCACTGTACGATTTATCCATGGACTTTCCAATTATGCCATGATTTATACTTTTCCTATAAAGCGAGTCAAGTCAGAACAAGGAGTGAAATTTCATCATTCTTAATGAAACATTTGTGTCATGATGTTTTTTTTTATTTTTGTAAGAAAGTCTGCTACCTGCAACTTTTATTATTCTAGGAACCTGCAAGCAGCCTGCACCTTTTGATTGAAGCTAAAATGATGCTGCTATAGAAAGTACAAATATTCATGGCACTAGAATAGTACAACAGAATAGCACATTATTGTGCTATACAAAACTAACATAAAAAATTCTGTATGATAGAAATGGAGTGAAAAATATTTTCACATGGGATATGTAGATATGTATATTTCATAGAGCTACTAACTGACAGAAATAAATCTAGCAAAGCACTGTAAATGTTTATTAAACCCTAGAATAATGTAGTCATATAAGTCACAAAGCACAAATATTTGTGTAATATTGTAATTTCTATTACATTTTATTAAACATGGTATATATGATCAACACACTCCATTTTTCAAAATACTAGAATAGAATCAAAGTGAAAACCACTTAATCTCACTCTGACATTTATATCTGCGTAATCCTGGTCATGGTTGTGGGAAAGCTGGTGCCTAGCAGGCAACACATGATGCAAGGCAGTCACAACCCTAGCCAGGGCACCACTTAATTGTAAGGAATATGCACTCACGCTAAGGACACATTTAAAGGTATTTGGACTGTGGTATAAAACCAGAGTATGCTGGGAAAATTACGACATGCAGAGAAGATACAAACTCTACATAGAAAAGACCAAGGATAGCCTTTGCTATCCTGAACATTTGCATGTTCTATCCTGCCTGCATGGGATTTCACCATTTACTCCGGTTACGTCCAACAGTCTAAAAGTATGTGTTATTCTAATTGGTATTCTAATAGAAAAAACCCTTCGTTTATGTGGCGTTTGTGAATGCATGCATGTCCAGTGTTGTTAGCTATCATAGCTCTCCATGTATATAAAGTACATGCTAACTTATATAGAGCTAAATTGGAATTTATTTTTTGTATTGGAGTAAGTTTAAGATTATTTTTAAGAAATAAAGAAAGGCTGAATTGTTTTCAATTTTATTTGTATTATTTTTGTTTTTGTCTCAAATATTTGAATTCCTCAATGTTGTTGAAGTAAAGGGATAAAAACTTGTCCTATTAATAATGCCTTTCCATGTCTTCCACGAAGCATTTTCAGCTAACAAGCCCGGAATTCTGCTGCTGCGAGGCAGATTGGCTGTAAACAGCACGAGATTAAATAGAAACTCACAACTTGCTCAAAGCTTTGTATTGATCTATGGGACACACTGCAAATCACAAGCTGCCTGGTACACATCTCGTGCTGGCTGATTCTCCTTGGCAAATCGAATTAACATCTCGCTGTTAGGATGCGTGTGATTTGTAACACAGAGGAGAAAATACCTTGACACCTTTCATTGTAGTAGTTTGTTCAGCACCAGTAAGTAATATATAGTCTAACCATTTAAAAGTCAGTAGGAACAAACTTTAAAACAGAAAAGTATTCAATAATTCCAGCTGTATTGTTATATACAATGTACATACACAAACAAACACAGATAACAGAAATAGGTGTGTGTTTATATTGAATAAAATTAATATTCTACTTTTCAAAATACTATACGAAAGAATATCACATGTTCACAACATGTTATGACCCTGTATGGAGTTCCCTAAAACACAAATGAAACTACAGTGTTGGATTTAATAGTATTTTTTGTGCAGAATTTAAGCTCAAGGAATCAAAGAATTACTCTGGCAGAGAATTAAGATAAAGTGAATCAATTTTTCATTTATTGTTAAAAGTGGCCATTCCTCTGTTTACATCCATCCTGGCTGATGTTTTGGTTACTTTGCATTTTTTTTGTTTTCAAGTCTAGAGTCGTTTTATTGTCATTTCAACCATATACAGTGTTACAGTGCACAGTGAAACGAAACAATGTTCCTCCAGACCAAGGTGCTACACACAATATTAAAGTACACTTGTGCAAACTTGTGCAACTAGACAATAAATACACAACAGTACAAAAAATATGTGCACAAGAGTACAAACAAACAATATGGACAATACAAAACAATAAATACACAATAGTACATACAGTAAATACAGACAATACAAAATAATAAAGAAACAACAATACAAACAATAAATACAGACAATACTAAACAATAAATACACAACAGTATGAAGAGTAAATACTAGACAGTGCAAAACCGTAAGTACAGGGGCAAAGTGGCGGAGGAGAGACACTGAAATAACCAGGTTAAATTTATAAAGTGGCATTGTGTTAAATAAGTTAGTATTCATAAAAGGAGTGTAAACAGTGGGAGCTCAGGTCCGAGTTTTATAAACCGGGAATGGGTTTGTGTGTGTTCAGCTCAAACTCCGATTGTTGAGGAGTCTGATCGTCTGAGGGAAGAAACTGTTGCAGAGTCTGGATGTGAGGGCTTGAATGCTTTAAAAACTTTTCCCAGATGGCAGAAGGTTGAAGAGTGTGTGTGATGGGTGTGTGTGATCACCCACAATGCTGAGTGCTTTGCGGGTGCAGCGTGTGGTGTTAATGTCCATGATGGAGGGGCGAGACACACAATGATCTTATAAACTGTCTTTACTATTCGCAGCAGGGACCTGCGATCTGACACAGTGCAGTTTTCAAACCAGACAGTGATGGCGCTGCTCAGGATGCTCTCGATGACTTCTCTGTAGAATGTTGTGAGGATGGGTGGTGGAAGATAAGCTTGTCTCATCCTACATAGGAAGTAGGGTGGTGGAAAATAACCTTGCCTCAGCCTACATAGGAAGTAGAGATGCTTCTGGGCTGGTGTTGATAGACCAGGTGAAATCATTCGCCAGGTGAACGCCAAGGAATTTTGTGTTCTTGACGGTCTTTACAGCAGAATTGCAGATGTTCAGTGGCGAATGATCACTGAATAATGGTGCTGGAGATGTTACATCCAATCCGAACCGACTGAGGACCTTCAGTCAGGAAGTACAGATAAGCTTGAAGATAAGCTTGCCTCAGCCTACATAGGAAATAGTGTGGTGGAAGATAAGCTTGCCTCAGCCTACATAGGAAGTAGAGACGCTTCTGGGCTTTCTTAGTGATGGAGCTGGTGTTGATGGACCAGGTGAAATCATTCGCCAGGTGAACGCCAAGGAATTTTGTGTTCTTGACAATCTTTACAGCAGAATTGCAGATGTTCAGTGGCGAATGATCACTGAATGATTGTGCTGGAGGTGTTACATCCAATCCGAACTGACTGAGGACCTTCAGTCAGGAAGTACAGGATCCAGTTGCAGATAGAGTTGTTCAGGCCCAGGAGGTCTAAATTCCTGATCAGCTGCTGAGAAATGATGGTGTGGAACACTGAACTAAAGGCAATGTACAGCATACGAAAATATGCCGTCTTGTTGTTATGGAAGCATCACTGTCACAAGCAGGTGGTGTTGTCTTGTAGTTGGTCTCTGCTGTTCTGGAAGTGGCTGTGGATGATCTGGTCATGTGCGTGCTTTATTTCTCTGATTGCCCGGGAGTGTTTTGCCCTCACTCTCCTCAGGGCTGCCTTGTCCCCTGTTTTGAACCCAGATTCTCGGGGCTTTCAGCAGTGCACGCACCTCTGCATTCATCCACGGCTTCTAGTTGGTCTTAGAGACAGTCACGTCATCGATGCATTTTGTGATGAATCTGGTAACTGATGACGTGTACTCCTCCAGGGTGATGGTGTTGCTGTAGGTCGCAGCTTCCCTAAACAGGTTCTAGTCAGTGCTTTCAAACAGTCCTGAAAAGCAGAGATTTTCAACAGGTTTTCACCTCCTTCAGAACCGGTATTGATCGTCTGACAATGGGTCTATATGCAGGAATTAGCATAACAGACATGTGATCTAAGTATACGAGGTGCGGGCGGGGCTCAGCCCTATACGTACCGGGAATATTTGTGTAAACAAGAGCCAGCGTGTTTGCTCCTCTCCTGGCAAAGATCACATGTTAATGGAATTTAGGGAGAACTTTCCATCGATTTGCATGATTGAAATTGCCAGCAACAGTGAACAGTCTATAATGGTGTGTTTTGCAGGTTGCTAATAGATTCATACAGTTCACATAGCGCCTGTGTGGCGAATGTAAACACTCACAATGAACACAGTGGTGAATTTCCACAGTAAATAAAAAGGTCTGCATCTTAACACCATAAACTCCACCAGCAATGAACATAAACTACAGGGGTTAGATAATGAAACTGAAACACCTGTCATTTTATTGTGAAAGGTTTCATGCCTAAATTGGACAAGCCTGGTGGCTAATCTTCATTAAAGGCACATTGCACCAGTAAGGTTTAATTAGCAGGGTAAGAGCACAGTTTTGCTCAAAATATTGCAATGCACACAACATTATGGGTGACATACCA
>JAOUQV010337611.1:0-10887 GCA_028565295.1 Aspidoras spilotus
CAGGCTTGTCCAATTTAGCCATGAAACCTTCCACACTAAAATGACAGGTGTTTCAGTTTCATTGTCTAACTCCTGTATATATATATACTAATATAATTATGTATTAGATGTATACATAATGCATATACATAGTTCTTGAACGCACTGTATATAACTAACTATCTATCTATCTCTCAAAGAACAACACAGAGCGTTTACATGCAGCTCAATTAGCCAAATTGTCTTCAATCCTCTCAGCAGCATTTGATACAGTTAACCATGAGACCCTTTTGTCTATCCTTGGGATTTTTGAAATCCAGGGAACAGCTTGGCGATTGTTTGCTTTCTACCTCACCGACAGAACGTATCAGGTATTGTGGAGAGGATCTATGTCATCACCCCGCAAACTGACCACTGGTGTCTTACAAGGCTCAGTGCTTGTTCCTCTTGTGTTCTCACTCTACCCTCGCTCTCTCGGTGAGGTCATATCCTCACATGGCTTCTCATATCACTGTTATGTTGATGACACCCAATTAAATCTCTCATTTCCGCTCTCAGACACTCAAGTCTCCACCAAGATCTTGGCATGTCTCGCTGACATATCAGCATGGATGGCGGACCACCAGTTAAAGTTGAACCCTGACAAGACAAGTGCTACTCATTCCAGGAAAAGCTTGTCCTCAACAGGACCTCATCCTTTCTATTGATGAGGCCCAAATCACCCCATCTACCATGGCACGCAAACTGGGGGTAACTATGGACAACCAAACACCCCGCACTGCACCCCGCGCACTCGGGTCATCTAGCACTGCTTGACTGGTCCACCTATCTCTTAGGGGACCAGGAAGGCATGCTTCTAGACTCTTCTTCATTCTGGCTCCTAAATGGTGGAATGAAATTCCCCTTAATGTTTAAACGGCAGAGTCATTATTCCGCACTTACCTCTACTAAATCCATTTTTCCTATTCAAATCCCCCCCCCAAAAAAACCTATATGCACAATTATACAACAGTTTCTTAAGGATATTCTTGTTGGTTTCCTGTCTAGTTAAAAAGATTGCATTTTCTGATATTATATATTATATTATATATTATTATTATATATTACTTTTGTATTATTGTTAGTTATAGAGTTATGCATTAGATGTTTACAGATTGCATCACATTACCCAAATGAGGATGGGTTCCCTTATGAGTCTGGTTCCTCTCAAGGTTTCTTTCTTACTTATCTTATCCGTTCTTTTTCTGTAAAGCTGCTTTTATAAATAAAATTAAAATGAATTAAATTATATTCTACTCTACTTCTTTGCTCTACACTACAACTATTCACTTCCTGAAAACTTTATTTGCTATATTTAAGGCCTTATTCCCTAATCTAGAAACATTATCCAAACAAAACTCTACAAATTATACCATAAAAAATGTACAATGTAACAATAACTCAGGTTCAGGAACACACAGAAGCAAGTAATTGCAGAGAGGTATTATAATAAAAATTATTTGCAAAAATAAAGAAACAAAAAAAATAATTTGTAAACATGAGAAAAACTCAGTGAAACAAGGAACTAGGCATAACATGACATGAAACATAGAAAACACTCTTTTGGTGTAGGTTTTAGTCTATCTAATGCTGTGCACCGAACTGAACAAAAAACACAACTTAAATAACCAGGTTAATCAGTGTGCAGATTGCAACCAGCTGCAGTTCATCAGTTCATTCATGACTGCCCCATAACCACTACTTCTGTCAACACATGACATCATCAGGTTGCCATGTCCCCTAAACCCCCCCCCACATGCTAGGACCCACATGGCACATGAGCACAGCCAGCAGGGGGAGAAGAGCCCTGAGCGCAGCCAGAGGGGGGAGCGGAACATACGGCAAGGTAAGGCAAGGGCCGGCGAAGCATGAGAGTGTAGCAAGGTGGAGCAGGGAACAAGCTGGCCAAGGTAGTGGGCGCAGCAACCTCCACGGAGACACAGGAGATCAGGGTGACAGCCTCAGTTGAGTGGGGTAGCTCTATGATGTCAGCGGCACAGGGGGGTGAGGGGACGTCATCAGAGACACTGGGTAGTCCAGCGCCGTCCTTAGCAACCTGTGTGCTGACCGTGACATCAGGGACACAGCCGCTCTATATGGCGAACTGGTCTGTGGTGGCAGGGTAGAACATTTCTGACTGCAGCAGCACAGGTGCTATGACACTTTCAACTTGGGCATGCATCATCTGTGGTGCTGGGATGGACATCTGTGGTGCTTGGACAGTTGATCCGAAGTATCTGAAGTCATGCACCTTTGTGACCACTTCTCCCTGTAGCCTGACTGTTCTACCTGCCTCCCTCTCATTCACACACATTATGTCTTACAAATGTTGACTTTCATTCCCATTTCCCCCCTCTATCATGTCAGCCATTTCCCTGTCATCGTCCATACATTCAGGGTTGCTACCCACAGTCCTACACTTTTGACTCTCCTATTCTCTCTATGTCTCCTTACACGCTTCCCTCCACGTCTTTGGCAAACAGTAGCCCAATTTCCGCCAGTACCCTGTTTGCCACCAGTAATGGTAGCGGTCTTTGTTAATCAGGACCACAACCAATCCGGTATGTAGTAACATTGATTAATTCGCATAATTTATATGGCAAATGTTTAACACTGGATGCCCTTCCTAACGCAACACTCACCATTTCCCCGGGCTTGGGACGGGCACTATAAATACACTGGCTTGTGCTCTCTAATGGCTCGTTTAAATGTTATTTTTTTACCTGATAGACTATATTCTCTTACTCAAAGTATAAAAGTCCTAAAAATCACTCACATCCAAAAAAATATATTCTAACAAAACTAACTTTATTCGCCATCCTAAAACTTTATACTTTACCCAGAAACATTATACTCTTAAATAAAAAACTTTATTTTCTAACACCCAGACTTTATTATTTACCTTTAAAAGTTTATACTCTCACTTCATACCTTCTTTAGATCAGATTATTTTCTATACAAAGTACCTAATAAATCCAAATTTTAGGCTCACTAGCAAAACCATTACAGGGCGCACCCACAAACACACACTAACGGGTAATTTAGAGATACCAATTAACCTATTATGCATGTTTTTGGAATGCAGGAGGAAATTGAAATACCCAGGGAAATCCCATGCGAACACGGGGAGAACATGCATACTTCACAAAGACATTTCCTAAGTCACCCCACCGAATTTGGTTTTTTTATTGGTTGTCAGTTATAAATCATCAAATTAAAAGAAATAAACACTTGACATATATCAGTCTGTGTGTAATGAATGCGTATAATATACAAGTTTTACTTTTTGAATGAAATTATAGAAATAAAGCAACTTTTTCATGATATTTTAATTTTATGACCAACACCTGCATATTCTTTACATAGAATCCTTAAAATCGATCCTAAAAACACTATTTCCTTCCAATAAAATGTTCTGTTATAACTGTAAAACAAATTATCTGAAGAGTCCTAGTCAGGTCTAAGAAGTTAAGACTATAAAGTACGATTATATCTGTAAAATTGTTATATGCTAAATCTGTCCAGTTTTTATTCTTATAATAAAATATGGTGAGTTGTTTTAGCTAGAATACTAGAGATGACAGAAATTATTAAACCCGTTGTGTTTATCTTCAGTAGTGTGTATAGTGAGCTGAAAATACGATACAGTGAAGGCGGTAAACCAAACAGTGCAGTCATGTTGGTATGAAATGTTAAGATATGCCTCCCCAGGGGCAAACACACACATGCACATAGAGACACAGGGGTACTAAGTAGTGAACACTGGATCAGTATTAATGATATCCATCAGGGTGACATGACAGACACGAAGCCAGGGGCGTCTGGGACCCTTTGATATCCGAGACGTCTGGTGTGTGTGTGTGTGTATGATGTGTTATCCAAGTTAGTCGATCTGTCATTCCTGCTTTACTCCCAGACCTAAAGTACCGGAGAAGAGACTTCTTCTTCTAGTCCTCCTACACTATGTATTGTGTTTCTTTGAGGTGGAGCCTGAAGGCTGAAACATATCCTCTCTCTCTCTCTCTCTCACACACACACACACACACACACACACACATAAAGAACCATGCAAATCTCAGCCGCAACACTTGTTGTCAGGGAGTGATCTGCTTTTATCTGTTGTGTGTCTAACCCCCATGTCTCATCATCCTTATACACATTCCATCACATTTAGGCCTGGGAACACTAAATCTCTGTAATTTTTTAAAATGTATTTATAACTGTTTTTTTTACACACTTCCCCTGGTCTGCCTTGACCTTGACCTGCTAATCCTTGACCCATAACCTCATCCCTCTATTTCCAAACCCTCTAATCCCAGACCCTCTAATTCTGACCTATCTACTCAACCCTCTAATCTTCTACACTAATCCCTGAGCCATATACTCAACCCTCTAATCCCAGACATAAATCCCGACCCATATACTAAACCCTTTAATCCCAGACCCAAATCTCGACCCATAAACTTAACCCTCTAATCCCAAACCCTAAACCCAAACCTTCTAATCCCGAACCGCATTCTCAGACCCATATACTAAATCCTCTAATGGCCATGTCTAATGCCTGACCCATATACTTATTCCGCTAATCCCTGATCCTAATCCACAGTCCATATAAAAACCAGATTCTAAAGAAATTGGGACAAAGTACAAATTGTAAATAAAAACAAAATGCAATGATGTGGAGGTTTCAAACTTCCATATTTTAGAATATTTCAGAATAGAAAATAGACGAAATATCAAATGTTTAAACTGAGAAAATGTATTATTATTAAAGAGTAAAATTAGTTGATTTTAAATTTCGTGACAATAACACATGTCAAAAAAGTCAAGGTCATGTTTACCACTGTGAGACATCCCCTTTCATCTTTACAACAGTCTGTAAACATCTAGGGACTGAGGAGACACGTTTCTCAAGTTGAGGGATAGGAATGTTAACCCATTCTTGTTGAATGTAGGATTCTAGTTGCTTAACTGTCTGAGGTCTTTTTTATCGTATCTTTTATTCTATGATGCGCCAAACGTTTTCTATGAGTAAAAGATCTGCCTAGTTCAGTACCCGGACGCTTCTTCTACACAGCCATGATGCTGTAATTGATGTAGTATTTGGTTTGGAATTGTCATGTTGGAAAATGCAATGTCTTCTCTAAAAGAGATAACATCTGGATGGGAGCATATGGATATACCTTTTAGCATTGATTGTGTCCTTCCAGATGTGTAAGCTGTCCATACCACACACCTATGCAACCCTATACCATCAGATATGCATACTTCTGAACAGAGCACTGATAACAACGTGTTAGTCCTTCACCACAGAGAACCATTTTCCACTTTGCTAAAGTCCTTTTTAAATGAGCCTTAGCCCAGAGAAGATGTCCGTGCTTCTGGATTATGTTTAAATACGGCTTCTTCTTTGAACTATAGAGTCTTAGCTGGCAACAGCAGATGGCATGGTGAACTGTGTTCACAGATAATGTTATATGGAAGTATTCCTGAGCCCATTTAGGGATTTCTAATAAAGAAGCATGCCCGTATGTGATGCAGTTCCGCCTAAAGGCCCGAAGATCATGGGCACCTAGTATGGTTTCCGGCCTTGACCCTTACGCACAGAGATTTATCCAGTTTCTTTGAATATTTTGATGATATTATGCATTGTAGATGATGATATTTTCAAACTCTTTGCGATTTTACACTGTCGAATTAGAATCAATGAGATTGTTGATCCTCTACCCATCTTTACTTCTTAGAGCCACTGCCACTCCAAGTTGCTCTATTTATTTCCAGTCATGTTAATGACCTATTGCCAATTGGTCATCCAGCTGTTCCCTTTTTATACCTTTAACTTTTTCAGCCTCTTTTTTAGATGTGTTGCTGTCAAATTTCAAATGAGCTAATATTTGGCATGGAATTTCAAAATGTTTCATTTTTGACATTTCTCAAGTCTCACGTAGCTTTATTTTCATTTCAGCCATATACAGTGTTACAGTGTTACATTTGATATGCTGTTTATGTTCTATTGCAAATACAATATCCGTTTTTGAGATTTGTAAATTGTTTTATTCTGTTTTTATTTACAGTTTCTACTTTTTGGAATCAGGT
The DNA here is from genome assembly GCA_028565295.1 of Aspidoras spilotus. Taxonomy (NCBI): domain Eukaryota; kingdom Metazoa; phylum Chordata; class Actinopteri; order Siluriformes; family Callichthyidae; genus Aspidoras; species Aspidoras spilotus. The sequence goes on from JAOUQV010337611.1 coordinate 6,115, forward strand.
TGGTAGTAAACCCTCTGATCCTGACCCATATCTTCAACCCTCTAATCCCCAAAACAAATCTTGACATATATGCTCATCCTATGAATGCCCTACCAATATACTCAACCCTCTAATCTTTGACCCACATACTTAACCCTCTAATCCCTGACCCATATACTCAACCTGGAAGAGGATGGAAAATCTAAAGGTAAAAAAAGGAACAGCTGGAGGAGCAATAGGCAATATGTCATTAACATGGCTGGGTATAAAAAGAGCATCTTGCAATGGCAGCAGCTCTCAAAAGTAAAGATGGGAATAGGATCACCAATCCCCCTTATTCTGCACTGACAAATACTGACATGCTTTGTTGTTAGAAATCATAAAATAGACTCAGGAATATTTCCAGAAAACATTATGTGTATATACATTTCACTGTGCCATCCACCATTGCCAGCTAATACTTTATAGTTCAAATAAGAAGCCGTATCTAAAGAAGATCCAGAATCACAGACAGCTTCTCTGGGCCAAGACTTATTTAAAATGAACTGTGGCAAAGTGGAATTCTGTTGTCAGACGAATCAAAATTTAAAGTTCTTTATGGAAATCAGGGATTCCGTGAATTTTGGATTAAAGAGTAGAAGGACGACCCAAGTTATTATCAGGAAGGAAACCATCAATGCTGAAAGTTATATCCAGGTACTAGAGCAACATAAGCTCCCATCCAGACAACGTCTCTTTAAAAGAAAACTTTGTATTTTCCAACATGACAATGCCGAACCACATACTGCATCAATTACAGCATCATGGCTTTGTAGAAAGCGCCGGGTACTGAACTGGCCAGCCTTCAGTCCAGATAGAAAATATCTGGCGCATCATAAAACAAAAGATATGACAAAAAAGCCCTAAGACAGTTAAACAACTAAAATCCTACATTAGACAAGAATGGGTTAACATTCCTATCCCTCAGTTTGAGCAACTTGTCTCCTCAGTCCCCAGACTTTTACAGACTGTTCTAAAGAGAAATGGGGATGTCTCACAGTGGTAAACATTGCCTTTTCCTAACTTTTTTGACATGTTGTTGTCATGAAATTTAAAATGACCTAAAATGTAATGATACATTTTTACATACGTGAAACGTCATGTTTGTTCTATTCTGAATAATCCCAGACTCATATAATAAACACTAATGCCCAACCCTAATCCCTGACCCATATCTTAAACCCTCTAATCCCCAACACTAATCCCTGAACCACATCCTTAACCTTTTAATCCCAAACCCATATACTAAATCCTCTAATCCCCAACACTAAACCCTGACCCACATCCTAAAACCTCTAATCCCTGGCCCTAATATTAAACCCTCTAAAACCAACATAATCCCTACCCCATATGCTTAACCCTTTAATCCCCAACCTATATACTAAACCCTCTAATCACCTACACTAATCCCTGACCCATATACTCAACTCTCTAATCCCCAACCCATATACTAAACCCCCTAATCCTCAACCTAATCCCTGAGCCATATACTAAACCCTCAAATCTCTGACCCTAATTCCTGACTCATATACACAACCAAATCTCAACCCATAAAATCAACCCTCTAATCCCAGACCGATGTACTCAACCCTCTAATCCAAACCTTAATTCCCAACCCATATACCAAACCTTCTAATCTCAGACCCTAGCCCCTGACCCATATACTAAACCCTTTAATACCCAACCTGAATCTCTGACCTATATACTAAGCCCTCTAATCCATGACCCTAATGATTGATCCATATAATCAACCCTCTAATCCCTGAACCATATATTAAACCTCTAATCCCTGACCCATATACTAAACTCTCCAAGCCCTTACACGAATCCCTGACCCATATAATCAACCCTCTTATCCTTGAATCATATACTAAACCCTCTAATCCCAGACCTTAATCCCTGTCCCATATAATCAATCAACCCTTTAATCCCTGACCCAAATACTCAAACCTCTAATCCCTGACCCATATACTCAAACCTTTAATCCCCACCTTAATCCATGAGTTCTCCAAACCCAAACCCATATACTCAGCCCTCTAATCCCTGTCCCATATACTCAACCATCTAGTTCACAATCTTAATCCCTATCTCTAATTTATGACCTACATCCTTGACCCTAATCTTGATCCATATATTCTGCCCTCAAATCTGTCTTTCTAATTCCCACATCCCTGGCTGCATCCCTAGCAAAAAATCCCCAGTCTAATCCTATAAACACTCCTGAACAGAGTCCCTATGTAGAAGTTAAAAATAAACAAGAAGCAAAAAGAAAATGTAATTCATAAAGTTACAAAGAGGGTAACAATGAGAACCAAGTAAACAGAGAGAGAATAAAAAGGGAGTTCAATATGTCGGTATTTGCCTGCACCTCTCTGTGTGTGTATTTATACAGTGATACAAGAAAGTGAGTTTACCTCACACATTATGACAGAGATAAGGCTAGGAGTCATACAAACATACACACACCGCTTATTATGTAGTGTAGAAGATAAGATTCTGATATCATCCCTTCTTTGCATTCCTTTTCTCAGCTTTCTGTTTTTGTCCTTCTCTTTTATCCTTTTATCTGCCCCTCAACCCTCTCAACCCCCCAGGTAAAGTTATTGAGTACAGAAACATGGACTGTGTTTAAATATTCTTAACCCAAATAAATCGGAGGTTTCATAATGATTAACATAGTAAACATAAAATAACAAAAATACTAAAGTCTACTAGATTATATAAACTATGTTATGCTAACTAGAGGAACGTTAACCAGACAATTAAGTTAACTAGGATATATCAACCAGACAGAATTATCAACCAGACAGGCGATGTTAACCAGGTAATGTTCAGTAAGTAAGATCATGGCCATGGTAACCAGGTGATGTAACAAGTTATTGTTAACCAGGCAATATTATCCAGGCACTTGTTAACCAAATGATCTTTACTAGGCCAGGGTATCTAGGTGATGTTAAACAGGTGATGTTTGCCAGGCAATTACAGAAGCTGAGTTTAACTAGGTCATGTTTACCAGGCATTGTTAGAAGGCATGTAAGAGGAGCTACATTATGTTACCAGGCAATGTTGACTGGAGAATATTAACCAGGTTAAGTTAACCAGACACAGAAAATATTATACAAGGGCAATGTTACCTAACTAGAGGAAGTTAACCAAGCAATGTAACCAGGCTCAGCTATCCAGGAAATGATAAGCAAGGTTAGACAAGTTATGTTATCCAGCAATTTTAAAAGACAATATTAAATATGGAGAGTAATCTATAAGTAAATCTGATAAATTGTTAGAGATAAATTAAATACTGTACATTACCAATATATTTTTCACAAAGAAAAAGGCATAAAGCACCTGATTTTATCTCATTTTGTGACAGACACGATCTGATTATTTATGCTTGTTTTGCTAATCCAATCTGAAGCTAGTAAAATAAATCAGAGTTAAATACTAGTGATGCAAGAGATGCATAGGTCTTATAATGAACTATAATAAATAATTGTAGGTTATAAAGTGTGGTTTAATGAGTAGGGTGGTTTAAACTCTGTCTGTGTGTGTCATCCGGAGTATCACTGGTGGTCCTCCTAGGCTTTCTTGCAATTTAACCACAAAGTGTGATGCTGCAGGAATGCAGCTGTGTTTGGACTTGATCAGGGAGAAATAAAATGCCTGGAAATATGTGAAGTCAGTCACGAGTTGCATATTTTCATTTTTCACACTCTCTTTTCACAGTACAGTTCAATGTGTGTGTGTTGTGATAAACGCATGTGGCTGAACAAAACCATACAAACCATGAACATCTGAACAATATTATTGTTTGTAAGGCTTGAGTGAATCTTTAATATAATGACTCACCGAATGGTATTCACTGAGTCTCTGAACCGAGCGTTAAAAGCGTAATTTAACTGATTCAGAATAAAAAAATTAAAAGAGTCATTTAGGTAATTAAGAAAATTCCGTTCATTCTTTCAGGGATTTACTTAGGGAATAATTTAAACTTAAACAGATTTGTAACTTAAAAACACTGTAACTTAATTACACTCTGAATGACTCTATGAATAAATTAATTAACTCATTTAAAGAGCCTGAATAACACACAATTCACAAACAAATATCTGATCGACTCACTTTCTCGATAACATGTTGTAATAAAACATTAAAAGAGTCATTTAAGTGATTGAGAAAATTCAGTATATTCTGAATAGTTAAAACCAGGCAGGGTTGTAACTTAATAATGACTCTCTGAATATATTAAATGACTTTATTTAAAGTGTCTGAGTAACACAAAACAAATACTTAAATGACACTCTGACTCTGTTTCTAAAATAAAAAGTCATTCTAAGTCATACATAGAATAAATTTCATTTAGTGCATCGTTTATTTTTTTAGAGAGGCAGACAGGTTTATTAATCTCTCTCTCAATATATAGTCGAAATTAAAAAAAGATTAAAAAAATATCAGAATAATAAGTGACACATTGAAATAAACAACTCTGAAGATTGAATTAGACATTTCAGTGAATTATTCCAGAGAGTCATTCAAGGAATCATGCATAGAGAAAGAAAAGTTCATAACCTAAATTAATTACTGAAAATTAAACAAATCTTTTAAAGGTGATCTAAACAAATCTAAATGTTTCTTTGTGAAAATGACCTACTGACTTTCATTAAGTCAGAAAATTCAGCTGATCATTTATGGAATCACATACAAAATAACATTTGCTAGACAGCATGTATTTATAACTTAAAATTCCGTCAGAATAAA
>JAOUQV010337651.1:0-10883 GCA_028565295.1 Aspidoras spilotus
CTCCAAAACACCCCAAAGTGGCTCTTGATACATCACAAAGACTTGCTGTCTTGGTCACAGATGCGCCAGCAAGACAAGCACCAACAATTTGTCCTCTTTTGAACTCAGGTATGTTCACCCATGATGTTGTGTGCATTGCAATATTTTGAACCTTCACATTCTGCTCATAAGGGCTCCCTCATGTCTGTGTCACCTTCTGGTTCTACCCTGTAGTTATGCTGCCATAGCGCTTGTCCTCCAGAGTTTCTGCTTGCTCTTTGCACATGTGTTTAAATTGTCCATTAGTCTATCTTGTCTAATGCTATTCTCTTTCCCTTTCTTTATTTCTCCACTCTTTTGGATGAGCTACACTGAATATGGCAGAGGAACCAGGCCATGTCAGCAACATTTGTGTGTTTCACTGTACGGATGAGATCAATGCAGAGGACAAATTCCGCTGTGTGCAAGCATAGTGGCAAATGTATTATTTTCACTTTTACTAAATCCTCTGGCTTTAGAAAGGATAACGCTGATTTCCAAACCTAGTCCTGGAGGGTTCTAATCCATGTATGAATATTATAATGAAAACAAACTAAAATTTATAAACCTAGATATCTAGCAATCATTAGTAATTTACTCGACAACAAAAGACTTACAAATAAGTTATTAACAAGTGTGATTGCAGCATAAGAATCTGGTCACCTGGTAGACTGCATTTGCCTGGTGGTCTCTGGATCTTCAAACATCTTGACGATGGGCTCAGTTTCTGACTGTAGCTGTTTTAGCTGGGCCACAACTGTACCTCGCTTCGCTTTCAGTGCTGCATGAAAGCATAAACATCACAAAATTGCCATGGCTTTTAAATAATTCTTAAAGTTTTATAGGCACATGGGATTTCCAGTGTTGAAGTATTTCATTTCACCCATAAGAGACCAATCAATTTGCAATACCTAACCACTATAAACTGGATCAAAAAATTAGTGTGGCAATGTTAAGGTTAACCATGATGTGAATCATCACCAGCCAGACTACAACAAAACCAGGAGATAAAATACTGTAGATTAATTTTTAAATTGCACTTGTTATGTCACATAAGAGCCATGTTCTGTTTCTGGAGCTCAATCCTTACATATACAATATACGTAGGCTTGTGGTCCCTGGTTCGATTCCAAGTACCGACAAGTCATGGCTAAAGTGCCCTTGGGCAAGGCACCTAACCCCCAGTTGCTCCCTAGGCGCTGTGCTGGCTGCTCACTGCTCCGGGCATGTGTGCTCACTTCACCTGTGTGTGCGTATTTGTACGTTTCACCGCACGGATGGGTTAAATGCAGAGGACCAATTCCGCTATGAGCAAACATAGTGGCAAAATGTATCGCTTTCACTTTACAGTACATTTTAACAGGGAACAGAAGTCTCTGGATGGGCAAAGAACCTGAAGTTCATTCAATTAAATTCAGTTATTTGTACAGTGCATTTTATTACAGTGAAACAACCTCACAAAGCAGATTTACAGAAATTAAATACAGGATATAATTGTGAAGTTTATACAAATTAATTTTTATCCCTAATGAGCAGGTCAGACAGCGACAGTGGCAAGAAAAATTAAATGATCAGAGGAAGAAAACTTAAGACAAACTAAGACGAGAATTCTATTCTCATTTGGGTAGTAAAAGATTGATCATCCATCCACCCATTATCTTCCATTTATTTAGTGTTGCTGCCTACCCGGTGCCCACACAGCAAATTTTGGCACAAGGGCAGGAATAAATCTAGACAGGCAACTTCATCGTAGGGGCACACACACAAACACAGTCAGTCACACATTCACACACTAATGAGCACTTTAGAGACACTATTTAACCTTACGCACATGTCTTTGGAATGCAGGAAGAAACACAGGAACATGATGCAAAAACCACCCAGAAATTTTTTGGGTCATCCCACGTGATCAAACTTGGGTTCTTCTTGCTGTGAGGTGACAGCGCTACCCACAATAACACCATGCTGCCCAAAGGATTAATCATGTTTAGCTGATTTTATTTCATTTAAACTTGTTCTCGGTCCATCCAAAGCATTCCAGATGGCATCAGTTTTAGTGACATAAGGTGTATATGCACTGGGGCCCTTGAGGTCCCTTTCAGATGGGTTTCAAGATACCAGTGCAACAAGAACTGCCCTTTCTGTTTATAATAGAACAGGTGTCTTTATTCGATTAGAGTATACTGGATACACTTACCGTCTGGAATATCCCTGTCTGCATAAAGATTCTTATACACGTCCATGGCAAAATCCACCATGTTGGTGTCGCTGAGGAGGTCCAGCTTCCCTTGGAGAAGTTCTTTCTCATTGTAAATCTAAACATAACATATTCCAATTACACTTCATAACCCAGCTAACAAAGAAACATGCCCATTTATAGGTAATTGCCCTATAATCACATTGAACTGTCCTTAAACGAACTATCTCTTAGTAAAGCTAAATACAACAACAGATTTCACTTACAATGCTAAAGATACAATGGTTTTGGCTTAAACCGGTTAAAATAACAAAGACGCTTTAGGATTTGTTGAAAATAGGTTTCCCTGATAACATAATAATATATGATAATATAAATGATACATAAAGACATGTGCAGAACAATATTTCTATTAATAAAGGTAAATGTTATTGTCAGAACTGAATCTTAGTAGTTAGCCATTTAACCGGTTAGCCTGTAAGACTACTAGCTAGCGGTTACACGAGTGTCGACTCACAGATAAATTCTGGCTTATAAATAAACAAACATCACACAATAAAGAGATTAGTATAAGAGCAAACGTACCTCTTTAACAGAGAGGAATTCCAGCAATGGAAAAACAAGATGCCTGTCTAAAAAATGCGCGATTTTAGTTGTTAAATCGTAATCCGCCATCTTGAAATGAAAGCGCATGAAAAACTTTATTGACATCCGGCGCCGGATAGTGATTTAGAACCGATTCCGGGATATGAATCGCGGCGAACTGACTCATAGTCTAATGAAGCTTAATTTGATAAAACTAGGTAAAACGGCCACGGGTTAGGTCTTGAGAGGAAACTCTGAATTGTTACACGATATACGTTACTGTTTACGTGACCCCTTTAAAGGAACGTTGCCTAGAATTCTGCAAAAAAATAGCAGAATATGTACTTTTTTGGTGCATAATCCTTAACACCATAACAAAATATGTATTAATTAAACCAGCCATTAGAGAGCACAAGCCAGTGTATTTCTAGTGCCGGTCCCAAACCCGGGTAAATGATGAGGGTTGCGAAATTATTGATACGAATTAATAAATGATGATTGACTCGATGTGGCGACCCCTGATGAAGGGAGAGGCCGAAAGAAAAGAAGAAGTAAATAGGTATTAATTATCATGTCATGAGATACGCTTGGCTGCGCAGACTTGCACTGTGTGGACAAGAATAAGCTGACTGAGCATCCCAATCTCAGCTTGTTATTGACCCAGAAAACCGAAATCCTTTTAATAAAGCTCCTGGCAGCGCATGCAATAGCAATTTAGCTACCCGGAGGGCTGTTATTAATTACCACCATGTGAAGTTATCTTGGATGAGGGATAGGGAAATAAATGCATTGTCTTGATCTATGCACATATACTGTAGTTTTTACTTATTCTTGACAACACATTCAATTTGTTAACCACAGTATAATATATACTTTTATATAGCTCATCTACAGTTAAAATGAACTCTGAGAATTTAGGAATATAACTATAATAATATGTGATATTAAAATCCAGCAGCCTTCAACAACGAGAATTTCGGCCTCCAGTTGTCATTTCATGCAGACCCCTCAGTTTTGTATTCAAATTAAAGTGTATGGTTATAAGCAGCATCCGCAGCAGTCGTTTTGTGCTTTCAATTTCAATTTTTTTTTCATGAAAATGTTGCCTTTACAAAAAGACGCATGCAAGATATATTTTGTCATCTGCTTTGAATTGCTTTGACTTCAAAATAAAAAAATAATCTTGATAAAAGACTGATAAAATGACAACAAGCCAAACACTGTGATGCTTTAAATAATGATTGTTCATTTTTCTCCTGTTCTGTGTGCAATATACTGCACATTGTGGCAACCTTATCCTCCAAATTACAAACCCAAATAAGAGATGACATCACAGATAGATCTGTTACACTAATGCTGTTTATTCATTCATACTATATAATATCCAGCAGTACTTATTATTGCAGCACATTCAGTATGTTTTAGCAAGTACCAATATCGTCCTGTTCTGATGCTTATGTGCATGCTGCAGGTTTTTTTGACAGTGTCAGCAGTTATCATGGTTGGTCTGACCTGTCTGCAGCTACACAGCTCTATAAAAACCTAGCTGTGATACACTGAATGTGCTGACACCTTTATGTTACAGCCAGCATTAACTATTTCAACAATTTTTGTTACAGTGGCTTTTATATGGGATTTTAATTGATGTCCTAGCCTTCTCTCTCCATCAAGATCAGACTGCCTTAGTAAAGTATTTGCTCAGTCGAACTTTTCAGAATCAGGTGAAATTTTCCAATCCCCTCCATGGCCACAGGTGTATGAATGCTTCAGCATACAAAGACAATTTTTTGGAAAATTCCATGCTCCCAACTTCATGGGAACAGTTCAAAGCTGGCCCCTCAATCTTCCAACATGATTATGCACCAGTGCACAAAGCAAGGTCCATAAAGACATGGATGACAGTGTCTGCTGTGGATGAGCTTGACTGGCCTGCACAGAGTCCTGACCTTAACCTGACAGAACATCTTTGTGATGAATTAGAGTGGTGACTTTTTTCCATAGATATAATTCTTTAGGTTTGCACAATCTGTACTTGCTAAACATACTAAATGTGCTGCAATAATAAGTACTGCTGGATATTATATAGTATGAATGAATAAACAGCATTAGTGTAACAGATCTATCTGTGATGTCATCTCTTATTTGGGTTTGTAATTTGGAGGATAAGGTTGCCACAATGTGCAGTATATTGCACACAGAACAGGAGAAAAACGAACAATTATTATTTAAAGCATCACAGTGTTTGGTTTGTTGTCATTCTGAAGTCTTTTATCAAGATTATTTTTTTATTTTGAAGTCAAAGCAATTCAAAGTAGATGACAAAATATATCTTGCATGTGTCTTTTTGTAGAGGCAACATTTTCATAAAAAAAAAATTGAAATTGAAAGCACAAAATGACTGCTGCGGATGCTGCTTATAACCATACACATTAATTTGAATACAAAACTGAGGGGTCTGCATGAAATGACAACTGAAGACTGAAATTCTTAGTTGTTGAAGGCTGCTTGATTTTAATATCACATATTATTATAGTTATATTCCTAAATTCTCAGAGTTCATTTTAACTGTAAACTCTAGATGAGCTATATAAAAGTAAAAACTGTTTAACCATCTTAGTATGTGAAGTACAGTATATGGTATGCACTGCTATGATGCTCATGATCTGCTATGACATAAGCTGTTATTATATATCATATGATAATGACAAAAGCTCCTTTAAGTTGTTCCTAAATAGGGGTTGCAACAGCAACAGAAGTTGTTTTATGCCTGATGTCTTTTCAGAAAGAACCCATACTATTTAGAGTGAATTTTTTAACACACCAATCAACATTCATGTTGCAGCTTCACCCTGGGATTCGATCGCCTGGTTATTTTGATCAGCTCACTCTAAACCAATGAACAATCCTGGCAGCATGCAATTGTTTCCAAATGAAGCCACAGCTGGATAGTGATTTGATTATTTCTGTGCAATACACAGAGTGAGTGACTAAGTGGGGGGTATAAATATAAGGGTTTTTATATAGTGTATTTTTTCTTATTTCAAAATTAGATTTTGATTAGCTGTCATGTAACATTCTGGCCACTGAGTGTATAATAATTCTAATCTTTTATTCATTTTCTTCAGCAGAATTCACAAGGGGTCAGGGCCAGCCGCTGCCCATACAGTAAATATGGGCGCAAGAGCACTATACAGGGCGCCAATCCATCTTAGGCGTGCACATTGACAAACAAAGGCCCACTTTAGAGACATGAATTAACCTTGCATACATGTATTTTGAATGCGGAAGGAAACAATCACACCCAGAGAAAACCCGCGTGATTACGGCGAGAACATTCCAACTCCATACAAAAATGTCCAGAATTGTCCTACCTGGGGATCAACCCCGGGTCATTATTGCTGCACCAGTATGTCACCTTTTTCCCATAGTCTGTTACCCATTCTTATATAGATTAGTGCCTGGACATCCATATTATGTGAAAAAGCTACTTCAATGGCTCTATTGTCCTGTTCTGATGCCTATGTGCATTCTGTAGGTTTTTTTGACAGTGTCAGCAGTCATCATGGGCGGTCTGACCTGTCTGCAGCTACACAGCTCTATAAAAACCTAGCTGTGATACATTGAATGTGCTGACACCTTTATGTTACAGCCAGCATTAACTATTTCAACCATTTTTGTTACAGTGGCTTTTATATGGGATTTTAATTGATGTCCTAGCCCTTATCAAGATCAGACTGCCTTAGGAGGTCATAAAACTGTCACCAATTCACTGGATTTCACATTTGTTAGGTACTAAAGTCTGCATACCAAGATCACCCCACATTTTTCAGGTGCTCTGACACATTCCACTATTTATCTTGTGAAACTGTCATCAAAGTTTATTGCCATTTTTCTGTTACTTCCAACACATAGCCTTTGAGAAAATACTGATCATTTACTGATTAATATACTGTATCTTAAACCCTGCCATTGTAACCTGGCAATCTATGACATTCATGTCACTTGTCAGTGATCATGTTGTGTAAGACATTGGGTATAGGTATGTTGCCAATAATGCTATTAGTATCATAGTTATCATAATCAGAAATAAAGAACAAAAGCAAACAGCCTATTTGGTTGTGGAAACTTTCCATTCATGTGTGTGTGTGCCCATTTTTATGCTCTACTGTGGAATAAACCTACATGAACTGTCTTGATTGTTCTGAACCAGAGCAGATTGTAGGTACAAGGACATGGTAATGAAAGGACTATGTGGGTGCTGTCTGGAACAACAACACTTATCCTTATGAGTAGAGATTTGCTTTACTGACACTGATAATGAAAGCTGTATAAATCTGTCTGCTCATTTCCTAACTCTAATGCAAACATCTGTGTGGCTTTGAAAAATAGGCTGTTGGGGCAAATTCTGCCACTCTGGCTTTGCAGAGTTTCTCTAAATGCTTTGATGCAAAATCTGGGTATGCATTCTTAATGGCATAAATGTTTTATTCAGCTTTCCTCTGCCTCAGTGGCCCATCGAGCACTTAAAATTAAAAATCTATACAAAAATGAACGCTTTTATCTCTGTCACAAGGGACTGATGATAGAGATGTGAAGAGAAATGTCAGACTACGCAACAGCAACATGAATCAAATTGCAGGTTAAGAAAGCCTTTTCACTACATGATCGAGCTTGGATTAGTCTCACAGCTAAATTATACAACACTTACAGTATTATGGATCACGGCGTAAGAAGAGTGAATATCGTTTGTGCTGTCAAATGAACAGATCTGACACATTCACTTAAAATACATAACCATTTTGTTATAATGCATGATTTCCATTGGTTCTTTTTTTCAGTCAATAAGATTATATTTTATGCTCAGGGACATACGCCCACATCTGTGATTCCTGTAGATAACATTCTCATATTATGTTGTAAATATCATAATCACATATCGGGGCAACATGAATAAGAAAATTAGGAACAATACAGAAACAAGAACTTTACATGTAACATACTCAAATGCTAAAAATACATATAATTTGATTATATAAACTATGCCAGGAAAAAGTTATTGCCTATTGCTTTGTGAAAATTGTACTTGGTGTGTACATGTGTGCCCTACAACAGAGTGGTTCCTGCCTTGATCCCTGTGTTGCCTACTAGGAACTGGCTTCCCCATGACCCTGACTAGGAATAATATGCACGAGTCACTTCTGTCAGGATATAAAATATAAACTGCAAGAAAATCTCAGAACACACCGCCCAATGCAAATGGGTTAGTTTATTATTAACTATTTGACTAACATATTACACACACAATGTTCCATTCAGGACACACACTAGGTTATATAATCATAATTATAATTCTTTAATTTTCACAAATACATTATTGACAAGTGTTTTTTCCCATAATCCATCTGTTTATTTAGGGTGAGATTGCAGGGACAGCATCCCTACAGCACACCTGGACAACAGAGGGTTAAGGGCCTTGCTCAATAACCCAACAGTTGCTAACTAATTTAAGACAATGGTGTCAAAACTCTGCAGGGAAAGTCTGAAAACACACAAATTATTTAAAAAGTTAATTAATTAATGAGTCATGTAATTCCAATGAACCAGTTAGTATTCAGGTGATTGTGGGAGTTAGCCATTCAATTCTTGGTTGTGCAACTTAATTTCTGGATTGCGTCTAGTGACAAAAGGCAGCATAGCTTTCTTTCTGACAAAAAGGAAGGGCCTCCTCTGTGGATTCCATCCCAAAAAAGGTGGCACTACACCACCTGGCTACAACATCAGTATACTACATTGGTTTTGCTTCTGTTGACCAAGAACATGATTCTGAGGCCACAAATAACAAAGATTTATTAAAACGGTATAGTGAAAAATAGGAAAGGCCTCACATGACTTGAGTTTCTTTATTTTATGCTTACTTTGAATTAATTTGTTTTATTTTTGTTTCTATTTCGGATTTTATTGGCCTTAACCTGAATTAGACAAATCATCTTACTGTCATATAAGCTATAATGATCAGGCATGCTGGAGCAAAATCCTTACTCACACTGCAACATGAAATGCTAGAAAATGACTGGCTTTAACACAGGGACTTAAAATATATACATCTTTTCTTGTTTTTACAGAAATAACATCATCTGTTGGTTAAGGCATATCATCTCACTGGCAACCAACCTAAAATGAGTAGGGATCCTGGAGCAACATCCAGCATTATCAAAATGTGCTTGCTCAGAAAAATAGGTGCCTCCAAGCCCACCCATGCAGAGCAAAGATTCAGAACATTTACTCAAAGAAGCTGATCTGGAATAAACCTAAGAATTAAGACATTGCTCAGCCTATAGATTATATTCTCATATCTTGGCCTATTATGTTGCCTAGCAACCAAATATTACTTTTTACAGAATATATTGTGTGGTGCAGACTTTGCTGTAAAAATCACAGACCGCCTGCAATGTGTTCGTGCTATTGTGAACCAGTTTTTGTCCATTTTAAATCCAATTACATCCATCCATGGCATCAAGGTTCATTCGTTATTGATTTAATGACATAGATTGCATTTTATATTTCTTTTTCTGTAGCAAATGTAATAAACACAACAAGATAAAATATAACTATTTATTCAGCTGAGACTAACTTGCTAATAAACAAAAAAATTAACTTGATGCAGCACACAAACATAGACTTCCGATGCATCAAGCTCTTTCCTTAGCAACAAGAGGACTTGGTTTCTATGGATATGTGATCTGTGTGCACTCGAATAGGACACAACAGAGCTACAAAAGGACACAGGCGAGTGGCTAATCAGAACACAATCCCAGCTGATACTCATTAGCTCACTATTCAACCAGATGCGATTCACTTGAAATGAGACAGAGATACACTAGAGATAAAAAGATGAAAGATGTTTAACAAGATAAAAGCTTTACTTCAAAAGGGGAAACGTTAGTTGAGTCTGAGATTAAAAAAAGAAGCAAAATGCTGGGAGATATATTTTAAATTCAATTATTAAATTCAAAACATTTTGCTGGGAAAACAAATGTGTGTATTCTGGACAATAATTCAGCACTAAACAATCTGCGCTGCACTACTGTCATTGTGCCATACTGTACACGAAGCTCACAGTGCGACAAGACTTACATTTAAACTTACAGCTTTACTGCAGAACAGATTCACTGTATTTTAATGTAATCTAGTGTTACAGCTATGATTTGCCATATTTAAAAGTATGGTACTGTATTGCAGCATTTTACGAGTGGTATTCACTGTTATTGTACACTGCAGTAACATTTAAAGCAGCATTTCTCATGCTTACTGTACATAGCTGTAACATTTGTTAAATATAGGTAGGTAAGTAGCAGAGGGGAAGGTGATTTTTGCCTGACATCATAAAATTAGTTCATTATAACATTACTTGTATATAAAGGCTTTCCTATTATACCAACTCGGAGACATTTCCAGATAATTCATCTAAAATTGTGATGCCAGCAGAGTTGAAAAGAATATATATTTTCCCCTGATTTCTGAGCTCAATCTGTCTTGGCCCCACCTTTATAGGAAAACTATCAACTTGTTTTTAGGTTCAGGATGCAGTCCTATGCACTGCTATTTACTCCCAGAGGATCTTAGGATATTATGGAAATGACATTATTTGACAATTTGTCCAATTAATGTTTTGCTTTGCAATAGACAGAGCCATTCTGAAGCTACATGTAACTCTATTGAAGATTAATTTCAGTTGTTTTTCATTGAATGCATCACTCTAGGAACATGTATGTGCAAAAATGTTAGAAAGATAAAGTAAATTATTGGGGAATTAAACAGGCATAATGTTTTAACATGGTTTTTGTGACATTTGAAAGGAAGCATGGCTTCCCCTGTATTCTAAGTGCAGTCACCTCAGACATACAGACAGACAGACAGACAGACAGACAGATAGATAGATACAATGGTTAGACAATGAAAATGAAACACCTTGGTTTTAGACCACAATAATTTATTAGTATGGTGTGGGGCCTCCTTTTGCGGCCAATACAGGGTCAATTCGTCTTGGGAATGACACATACAAGTCTTGCACAGTGGTCAGAGG
>JAOUQV010337676.1:0-10882 GCA_028565295.1 Aspidoras spilotus
TTAACCCATCCGTGCAGTGAAACACACAAATATACACACACAGGTGAAGTGAGCACACGTGCCCGGAGCAGTGAGCACTTGTTGCCACTTGGAATCGAACCAGGGACCTTCCGGTCGCAAGGCCGGTTCCTTAACCACAAGCCTACGACTGCCCATAAATATGCCTAATAAATATTGATAGTTTAATATTTATTAAGTTATTAGAATGAACTCTTTGTATATTTCTTCAAATCTCTATATTTTACAATAGGGAACAGAAACTGTTTCAATATGGTGAAACCTAGGTGACAACACTGGGAATCTAGCAGATAGTCAGAATATCCTGTTTGTATGCTCCCTGGCCTTGGCTCAGGGTTGTCATGGTTTACAGTACCTAGCCCTGTTTTAAGACTGTGTCCTATGCTGCAAGAAATGAGAGCAGCACCTTCCAGAGTGGGATGGATACGTCTGGCCTAACAGGCCAGTCCTACCCTCAAAATTCCTCCAATTATCTACTAAGCCTACATTGTTTTCTGAGTAACCCTTTGGACATCCAGCAGTTCAGTGAGAATAATCTGCTGTAAATTACATCACCATGCCACATTGGGAGGGGGCCAGAGCAGATTACTTCATCAGACATCGCCTTTGCTTACTTACACACCTCTATAATATTACTCCTTGCCTAGGATCATAATATTTCATGCTATGTCCAGTGCCCTGGCTCCCGGTAAACACTTTACTAATGCTGCTGTGCCCCTAAAGGCCTAGCTATTTTCACATGCCTCATTATAGAATCTCCTATAATCAGAGCGCTTTCAGGTTTCTTAGCGAGCGTCTCACTGAGTAGATCAAACCTTTTGAACACGTGAATTGGAGAGGAATAGTGTACTAGCACTCTCTAATAACCTCAAGTAACACTCTCTAATAACCTCTAAAACTGATATCTTCTCTGTCAGAGTTTTAATTGTTACAGATTGTTACGTAACTCTATGCAAACTCTGCAAAGTCAAACAATATGTATAGCTGATACATGAGTAGCTATCTCAGAAAACCTGCGATTTCCTAAGGCCCTAAGATTACCTGCTATGTCCGGCGCCCTGAAAACGGGTATACACCAAAATAGTGATGGAGCCCCTAAAGATCTGGCAAACTTGACATGTTTCAGTATAGAGTGTTCCACAAGCAGAGATTGTTTCTTAGCGGGTGCTTCACTGAGGTCAGCAAGCCAAAGCCTTAGAATTGCCAGCATGTTTCTGCTGCCGAATCGCCATCCATTCACCCTGGGACTCCAGCACCGGAGTTGGGAGATTGCTAACACTGCCTAAGGAATTTAGACTTCCCCTCTGGAGACCACATTGCTCTCGCTAACACTGTCTTAAATCTGGAGGTGCACCTCTAACGCTTTGATCTTCTGCATCGGGTCGAATAAATTTATCCAAAATACACAATTTATACACAATTATTTATAAATGTTGTTATGATGATGTTTTTTTGTTGAATTATTTTCACTAGAAAAGGCGTTTAATCTTTGTCCTGTGTCAGAATAATATCCACCTGAGCTACCACTGCTTTCATCACCATCATCAAGTGATGATAGAAATGAATACTATTAACATTATCTAATCAATCTATAGGAATGTTTTTGAGAGGAGGGAGGAAACTAGAAAACCTAGAGGAATTGCGCAAATGTGGAAAACATGCATTGTTTTATATTTTGTTACAAAAAATGAAAGTGAAAGTTATACATTTTTGCCACTATGTTTGCACACAGCGGAATTGGTACTCTGCATTTAACCCATCCTGCAGTGAAACACTCAAATACACACACACTGGTGAAGTGAGCACACGTGCCCGGAGCAGTGAGCAGCCATCACAGCACCCGGGGAGCAACTGGGGGTTAGGTACCTTGCCCAAGGGCACTTCAGCCATGACTTGTCGCTACTTGGAATCGAACCAAGGATCTTCCAGTCGCAAGGCTGGTTCCTTAACCACAAGCCTACGACTGCCCCTAAAAATGGTCATTATGGAGATTTTGCTTTGTTAATATCAAAGTGATAAAGTGATCAACAATTGTGGTATTATTTCCACCTGGTGATAAACCTCGATAAAGAACACATGTAAATGTAGAACATTCTGGAAAATATTTCACTCTTCTTCTTGAGAATGTGAGCAGAGGGTCTGCTCACACAGACTAGACCTACACTGATATTTTTTTTTACACCTTAAGAAAAACAAATCCAGAATTCTGCATTATTTCCATGATTCATTCATCTTTGTCAACTGTTATTCTTAGTCATGGGAAAAGTGGATCCAGGGTGTGTTCTGTCACACTTTTAGTGATTTCAGATTGCACCGGTTTTTTCATGTAAACTAGAAAAAGAAAATTATTTGAGTTTACACACATTTTAACAATACGACTTAGGATTAGGGAGATTCCCATGACATGAACTGAGAAGTAACGTATTCCTAATGTATTGATGCAATCCACTCTAATAATTGTGGTTTTATATTCGACTTGTTTTAATTCTTTATAAACAACTCTCCTACATCAGATCATACCAGACATTGGAAGACAGTTGCAATAATCTACACTATTTCTATCCTATTCTATGTGGAAATTTTATATGAAATTTCAAAATAATAGCAGTGAGTTTAAAATATATACACAGTTCCAAATGAAAATATGAACAAAATATCACTTTTGTTCACATACAAACCCGATGCCTAAAAAGTTGGGACATAGTACACATTGAAAATAAAAAGGGAATGCAATCATTTACAAAAGTCAAAACTGTTATTGTATTCAAAATAAAACACAGACAACATATCAAATGTCGAAAGTGAAATATTTTGAAATTCCATGCCAAATATTGGCTCATTTAAAGTTTCGTGACAGTAACACCTCTCAAAAAAGTTAGGACGGAGCAATAAGAGGCTGTAAAAGTTAAAGGTACAAAAAAAAGGAATATGTAGTTGTGCAGTTTTGCAGTTCATTTGCAGTGTGGACCTCTGACTGTGAGACTGCACTGTGAGGGTTGTGGGACAGGGCTCGCGGCAGCACCCGCTGCTTGCTGGGGACAGTAACTGAAGTGCATGTGTGTTTATCTCAGAGTCTCCAAAAGTCTCCAAACACCACAAAAAATTGCTAGATTTGTTGCTTAAAAAGTCCCTAGAGGATCTAAAAATTTGCTAAATATAGTTGGCCCACACTGGTTAGAACAGTGCGTCAGCCAATTAGAAAGACATATATGATTTTGATCAATGAAATTGTTCATACCGGTCCTCTTTAGTCTCATTGGTCGTAAAAGACGCGATGAACACATTTAGCTGTGGCTTAATGGATAGGGTAGAGAGTTGAGGACCAAAAATTTGCCGGTTTGATTCCCACTCTAGGCAAGTCATGGCTGAAGTGCTGTTGATCAAGGCACCAACCCCCTACTGTTCATCATGTGCCTCAATGGGGCATAAATTTCAACTTAATGTTTCACTCAAGCTTGGGTCAGCACTGACAAACACAATATTTAATCATTGTATACTGACAGGAGAGTTTATACTGCCCACTATAAAAAATACATACTGTAGTAGCGACCCGGGTGTATTAGGCACAACACACATCACACAACAGTGTATACTGTTAGAATTGCCATATGCTACAGCTTCAAATCCTTCATTCAAAACAGAAAAGTATGAACCCTTAAATATAGCAGCTGTATATAGTACTGTATGTATATACACATACAAGAAAGATTCAGGCAGGATAACATGCTTCGAATCACACACAAAACAGCTTCTTTAAAATCTCCCAAGTGTTAGCTAACATAACATAACATGACATGACATGACATAACATAACACAACATAACATAACATAACATAACATAACATAACATAACATAACATAACATAACATAACATAACATAACATAACATAACAAGGTATGAGTATAAGTATTCCAGGGAAGCTGGGAATGGAATGCTGGTTGTAGTTGTTAATTCTTGTCCAATAGAGGCAGTGTGTGCCATTACATGCATTTTGGCACAGGATAATGCCTTAATAGTCCATTTTCATTACCGTCATGATCACAGGATGCAAAAAAATATTCATCTTGTATTGAGCTTGCATTTAAACTTTGTTTATTTATTAACTGAATATTTTATTTATAATAATAATAATAATAATAATAATACTCAGTAGAACCTCAGCCATGAATTTAAGTGGTCCAGAGTGGAAATTGTACTAGTGACCTTTTGTTCCTAAGCTGTTTACCCTGAGCATTATGACATTATGCATTATGTCTTCCCCTAAACAGAACATTTTAAGTGAAACCAGTTAGATTACTTTTTAATGGTGTAGAATCACGAATATTTTTTTTCAAAATCTCAGCTATTGAAAAGTTCATTTTCTTTACCTGGCAGAGGAAATACCATGATCACGAGGATGGTTTTCCCAAAGTAAGACTCAGCCATTGCACTCGGGCTGTGCCTACCTTTGCGAATTCCCCAAATGTGGGAATCTTAACTGCACAATTTCTGATTAGGGTCAGCTGTGGCTTAATCGATAGGGTAGAGAGTTGAGGACCAAGAGATTGCCGGTTTGATCCCCACTCTGGGCAAGTCATGGCAGAGTCAGTTAGCTTACTTTTTAATGGTGTACAATCACGAATATTTTTTGTATATGAAAGAACAACAGCTGTTCAAAATGACCACAGTCATTTAATGACCACATAAAAATACTTCTAGACACTCTTGGCACAGAGGGTTTGTGTAATACTTATAGTATTTTATTTTGTTTGAATAGGAAATTCCGAATGGGCCTCTAAACACCCCCGCCCATCCTTTATAATAAAGAAATAAAGCTATAATTATTTCTGTTTGATCCCTACAGAAAAAAAGTCTGTAAATAAAGTAACGCTTAAATGGTTCTACGGGTCTACAGAAGCAGCAAAGGTCATAAAGTCACGCAAATGAAAACATGTTTTATAAAACACAAGCCTGTAATTAGATTTTCATCTTATATGCTTTTCCTAAAATACACCGTGATTAAGTCTCAACTTTAGCCATCCTGTTGTTTTGTGGTCTTCACATTTTTTGGCCCAAACTGGAGAATGTCAGAGATGACAAAAAACAGCCAGAAGAGGTCTCCAAGTTGCCAACACATGATCCCACAGCACTGCCTGAGTCATAGATTTCATCAGCGATGAGAACAAGCAAAGCAACTAAACATAATCAATTAATCAATCAATCAAAAATAAATAAATTAATTAAATGTGTAACGTGCCAACTTTTTTAGATGACAAACTCTGGGATGTAAACTGAGACCATGCACCATTCAGCATGATAAGCTCCACAGAGCCAGCAGGGACTAAGAGAACAAGTACTAGAGAATATCTGTGCTACATTACACTGGTGACATTGATTTCAAAAACCCATGGTATTATACTCACCACTGTGTGTGTGTGTGTGTGTCGTATGATGGAGTGTCGCCCTGTCTAGGGTTGTTCCTGCCATTGTGCCCAGAGTTATCCGATGGGCACCGGCTGGCCAGAAAACCTGTGTGGCAGAAGATAATGAATGAATAAATGATACGCACCATCTGCTACCGACTACAGAGCACTGACAAGAAACCATTTACAACAAACAGCTGCAAATCATGGAAGGATAGAATGTCAAAACCACTGAGAGTCAGGGGGAAAGTAATATGAAAAAGTGTGTGGTGAGCTTTTTCTGCAGGTGACTCTTAGTGAGCATGATTCTGAGTAAAGAGAAAACGATCAACAATCAGAAAGTGATCTGTACTATCTTGGCTTTTAACAAGAGATAAACTGTTATGTCCTTTTTGTTGGAAGTGTTTGACTGTGTTTATTGTCTTATGTCTTACAAAGCACCGTTTATAAAATCAGAATCACCTGACACATTACTTTTGCTATTGTGATTACCGCAATAAGAAATTAATTGCAGGATGTTCAGAGAGATACCTTTCATTACTATCGTGTTATTATTATGCAACCTCAATTCCAATGAAGTTGTAATGTTGTATAAAACATATATTCAATTGAATACACTACAAAGACAAGATATCTAATGTTCAAATGGGTAAACTTGATTGTTTTATGCAAATATTCACTCATTTTTAATTTGTAGCCTGTAACACATTCCAGAAGAGTTGGGATGATGTAACACAGTGATTACCACTGTGTTACATCACCTTTCCTTTCAGCAATTCTAAATAAGCGAACCTAGGACACGAACTGTCGAAGCTTTGTAGGTGGAATTCCTACCCATTCTTGCTTCTGTTGCTCAACAGTCCGGAGTCTCTGTTGTCGTATTTTGCAATTCATAATGCATTACGTCTTTTCAATAGGAGACAGGTCTGGACTGCAGACAGGTCAGTCTAGTACTTGTACTCCTTTACTACAAAGCCACTCTGTTGTAACACATGCAGAGTATGGGTTGGATCTGTCTTGCTTAAATAAGCAGGGACATCCCGAAAAGACGTTACTTGGATGGCATAAAAACCTGTATGTATCTATCTGCATTAATAGTGCCCTCACAGATATGCAAGTTACCCATGCCATGGGCAGCAACACACCCCCATGCCATCAGAGATGCTGGCTTTTGAACTTTGTGCTGATAACAGTCCAGACAGTCTTTTTTTTCTTTGGCCTGGAGGACACGACATCCCTTATGTCTGAAAATAATTTGAAATGTAGAGTCGTCAGTCCACAGTTTCCATTTTGCGTCAGTCTATCTCAGTTGAGCTTAGGCCCAGAGAAGCCGGCAGAATTTCTGGGTGTTGATATATGGCTTTTGCTTTGCAAGGTAGAATTTTAACCTGCACTCGTAGATGGAGCTGTGTTCACTGACAATGGTTTTTTTGAAGTGTTCAGGAGCCCATTTGGTAATATCCGTTACAGAATGTTGTACAGGTGGAATGCAGTGCCACCTGATGGATCAAAGGTTTTCGGCCTAGCCGCTTATTTGCAAAGATTTCTCCAGATTCTCAGAATCTTTTGATCATATTATGGACTGTAGATGATGAAATATCTAAATTCATTGCAACTTAATTTTGAGAAACGTTGTTTTTAAACTGTAGGAGTATTTGCTCACACAGTTGTTTACAAAATTGCGAACCTCACCCCAGCCTTCAGGGATGCTGTCTTTATACACAGTTATCACACTCACCTGGTTCCAATTAACCTGTTCACCTGTGGAATGTTCCAAAAAGGTGTTTTTAAGCATTCCACAGCTTTCCAAGTCTTTTCTTGCCCCTGTCCCAACTCTTTTGGAATGTGCTGCAGGCATCAAATTCAAAATGAGTGAATATTTGCAATAAAGAAGTTTATCTCTTTGAACTTAAAATATCTTGTCTTTGAATATTGGTTAAAAAGTGTTTGCAAATCCTTTTTTATTAGGTTTCACACAACATCCCAACTTACTCAGAATTAACTTAATCAGGGGTTTTACACTGTTCTGTATATTTATTTAAAAATATGGATTTAAAATCTGAATATCAGTGTGATGACTTACACACCAGGATTAGAAACGTGCGGTTTTGGTTGAAAGGCTTTGAAATAGAACGTAAATATGAATAAAATAGAACAAAGGAAAAACGGAATTTGAGCCAAGCTACTTCTGGAGAATAACAACCAGTCCAGCTGAGCCAAAGTATGTAATACATAGAAAACAGGCAGGAATACAGACAGGACAAAAATTACAAGCCAAATATAAACATAAGATCATAGATCAAAATTAGCATGAGACAGAGAATCATATAATATCTCTGGCAAAAACCCCACACAAATATACCCGTATTGTTCCACAATGATCCCTAGACACTTTTGAGTTGCAGTTAGGAACTCTGGGAGTTGAGAAAGTTTCTTCTGTGTGTAAAATTGCAAAGAGTTTGAACATATCATCATCTATAGTGCATAATATATTTAGACATTACAGACATATTTTCTGTGCCAAGACTCATATAAAATGGACTGTGGCAAAGTGGAAAACTGTTCTGTGGTCAGACTAATTAAAATTTTATGGAGTTTTTTATGGAAATCAGGGACGTCGTGCCATTCGGACTAAAGAGGAGAAGGACGACCCAAGTTGTGGGTGTGGGGTTGCATTAGTGTGTCTGGCATGAGCAGCTTACACATCTGGAAGGACACCTCAATGCTGAAATGTATATCCAGGTTCTAGAGCAACATATGCTGCCATCCAGACGACGTCTCTTTCAGGAAAGAGAAGATCTTACATTTTCCAACGTGACAATGCCAAACCACATACTTCATCAAATACAGCATTATGGCTGCGTAAAAGAAGGGTCCTGGTACATAACTTTCACCCAGAAAACATTTTTTCACATAAAAACATTTGGCGCATCATAAAACGTAATATATGACAAAAAAGATCTAAGACAGTTGAGCAACTATCTTCTTCTGCATTACTCTCCTATACAGCATCTCCTTGTGCAAGCTACACTGAATAGTTGAACAATGCACAGTGACACCATCTGCAGCATCTGATGACGTTGTAGGTCTTTGGAGCTGGTCTGAGGGTTGACTATGAGTGTTTTCATCATCCTTCTTGTAGCATGTCTGAGATTTTTCTTGGACTGCCATTTTGGGTCTTAAAACTGTGCCTGTGGTCTTCCATTTCATCACCATGTTCCTCACAGGAGATGCGTTGTTCTCACAAAATTTAAAATCACCTAATTCCTCCCTCCATTTTCTCAGTCTTTCCATTTTTATTTACAATTGTACTTTATCCCAACGTTTTTGGAATTGGGTTTGTAGAACAATCTTTGTTTTCAGAGTCATTTGAAAGTTGTTTTGAGGCTCCCATGTTGTCACTCTTCTAAGAAGATGCACAGAGAAGAAAAACTTGGAATTGGCTCCTTAACCCTTGCTCATAAAGGATTCTTCACCAATAATAGTGCTAAAGTTAATCAAATCAGTAAAACCACAAGGGTGCCCAAAATTATGCAGCTGCCTACATTTGTTTAATGATTGCACACTTTCTGTAAATCCTATAAACTTCATTTCTCTTCTCAAATATCACCGTGTTCTCCTGTTATATGAGATATTTCACTGAAATTGCCGATCCCAAAAACCAATGAAGGAAAATATTGAAAAATATCAGGGATGCCAAACCTTTTCATACCACTGTACTTCCAATGTGATACATTATTTTATTATACAGACACATCATAGTGTTAATTGAGCAACATTCAGTATGTTTGCATATATTGATGTAAAAATGTGATCTGGTGGGATCAAATGTGATTGGGTGGGGTCAGGCATTTATAGGCAAGCTAATTTTAACCTACGGGGGTTAGACAATGAAACTGAAAAAGTGTGGGAGGTGCTAAATAAAAGCCAGTCTTCATTAATTGCACATTGCACCAGTAAGAGCAGAGTGTGAAGGTTCAATTAGCAGGGTAAGAGCACAGTTTTGCACAAGTTGAAACAAAGTACAAGTTGTAAATAAAATATAGAATGCAATGATGTGGAAGTTTGAAAATTCCACATTTTATTTAGAATAAAACACAGATGAAAAATCAAATGTTTAAACTTAAAAAATTAGATGTTTTTTAAATTGGTGACAACAACTTTTTAAAAAAGGCCATGTTTACCATTGTGAGACATCCCCTTTTATCAGTCTGTAAACTGATAAAATATGGTTTTCCACTTTTGACCATTACACAGAGATTCTTCCAGATTCTCTGAATCTTTTAATGATATAATGCACTGTAGATGATGATAGGTTTAAACTCTTTGCATTTTACACTGTCCAATTCATTTCTAATATCGCTCCACTATTTGTTGTTGCAGAATTAGGGGGATTGGTGATTGTCTTCCCATCTTCTGGGAGCTTGCTACTGAATGGTCCAAAGTTAAGTTTTCTGATGAAAGTAAATTTTAAGTTTCCTTTGGAAATCAAGGTCCCAGGAGTCTGGAGGAAGAGAGAAGCACAGAATCCATCTCACTTAAGGTCTAGTTTTAAGTTTCCACAGTCACAGATGGTTTGGAAAGCCATGTCATCTGCTTGTGTTGGTTCACTGTGTTTTCTGAGGGCCAAGGTCAACGCAGCCGTCTACCAGGACGTTTTAGCACACCTCATGCTTCCTGCTGCTGACCAACTTTTGGAGAATGTTAATTTAATTTTCCAACAGAACTTGGTACCTGCATACAGTGCCAAAGCTACAAGTACCTGGTTTAAGGACCATGGTATCCCTGTTCTTAATTGTCCAGCAAACTTACCTGACCTTAACACTACAGAAAATCTATGGGGTATTGTGAAGATGTGATACGTCAGACCCAACAATTCAGAACATCTGAAGGCCACTATCGATGCAACTTTGGCTCTCATAACACCTGAGCACTGCCACAGACTGATCGACTTCATGCCACGCCAAATTTCTGGAGTAAGTCAGGCAAAAGAAGCCCCAACTAAGTATTGAGTGCTGTACATGCTGATAAGTTTCATGCTCATACATTTCAGTTGGCAAAGATTTCTAAACATACATTTTTTGTATTGGTCTAAAGTTTGGGATTTTTTTTATTATTTGTCAGTTATAATCATCCAATAATAAGAAATAAACACTTGAAATATATCAGTCTGTGTGTAGTGAATGTGTATAGTATACAAGTTTTACTTTTTGAAAGGAATTACTGAAATAAATCAACTTATATTCTAATTTTATGACCAGCACCTGTAATTAGATCGTTGCTGAAGGATGAACAAAATGATAAACATGGAGATGTCCATGTTTTTCCTACTTTCATATCTAATGCATAATTAGCTACAGAGGTTGGACAATGAAACTGAAACATTTTAGTGTGGGGGGTTTCATGGCTAAATTGGACAAGCCTGGTGGCCAATCTTCATTAATTGCACATTGCACCAG
>JAOUQV010337722.1:0-10878 GCA_028565295.1 Aspidoras spilotus
TTTATTAGTTATATTAATGTTATATATTGTTGATTATAGAATTATGTATTAGAAGTATACAGATTGCATCACATCACCTAAATGAGGATGGGTTCCCTTATGAGTCTGTTTCCTCTCAAGGTTTCTTCCCTACTCAGGGAGTTTTTCCTTGCCACCGTCGCCACCGGCTTGCTCATCTGGGATAAAACGTTTTCTGATTTGGGACAATGTCCATTGTTAAATGCGCTTTATAAATTACATTTTCATTTATTTAAGGTTGTCAGTCGTATAGGGAGGACATGCGTTGACCTTCATCTCAGTAGTAAAGACACGCATTGTATGTTAAGAGATAAAGTGCGCTTCTGTGTATGTGTACGGTGGAAAGAATAATTTCCTGGCAGAAGCTCCCAAGAATCGTCTGCCTAAGTCCAGCCACCAACTACACCCATTTCCAGCACCGGATCACAGGGGAGTCGGCTACGGCTTAGAATAATGAGAAGCTACTAATCCCGAAAGGTCCTAGACGAGAGTGTGAGCAAAAAGGATATACTGTACAAGTGTGAGTTTTATCCTGCACAGAGTAGCTAAAATCCCTCCTTAAGTTGAAGTGCTATAGGCCATGGTCTTGGGATTAGAGTGATTAACCTGTCCATCTCTGGCTCAGCTGTGAAAACCGGAGGACAACTGCAACAAACAGCGACACGGCAAAATGGATCCTATTTATATATACACTGCAAACAGACAGGCGGCACGGTGGCACAGTGCTATCCTGGGAAATTTCTGTGTGGAGTTTGCAGGTTTTCCTCATGTTTACACGGGTTTTCTCCGGGCACTCCGGGTTTCTCCTGCATAACAAAAACATAGAAACTGTGGCCCATGGTGTGTGAATGTGTGTCTTTGTGAACTTGTGCTATGAAATATTGTCGTCCAGTCAAGGGTTGTTTCTGCCCATGCGCCCATAGTTGCCGGATGGGCACCAGCTGGACCATGACACACACACAAACTCTTTCGCTGTGCATCCTGAAATTGTTTCACAGTTTTTCGCATATTGGTGAATCTCTGCCATCCTTGCTGCTAGAAGTCTCTGCCTCTCCGAACTGCTCCTTTATACAGAGTCATGTGACTCAGTTGCAAATTGGTCCTTCAACTGTATTTTTGTGTATGCTGCTTATTTCCCAGGCTTTTGTTGACCGGTCGAACCTATTTTAGAATTGTTGCTACCATTAAGTTCAAAATGTGCTAATAACACACACACACACACACACACACACACACACACACCTGTATTTTTAGACATGCATCATATACACTAATATACTTCATTACGTACCACGGTTTAACTGTACGTTAATGCAAAATCTAAATCAACCAATCAAATGGCAGTAACTCAATACATTCAGTCATGCATATATGATCCTCATTGTTGCTGAAAGATGGGCTGGTCTGTGTATTACAAAAAATGCTGATCTACTGGGATTTCCCCCCACAACCATCTCTTCGGTTTACCAAGAATGTTCCGAAAATGAAAACTATCCAGTGACCAGTAGTAGGCTGAGTAAAAATGCCTCGTCAATGCCAGTGGTCAGAGGTGAATGGCCAGACTGGTTTGAACCAGAATAAACAACAACGGTAACCAGAATAGTACAGAATAGATTCATGTGTCTATCACACAAACACACACATCACTTCATATATACCTCTCAGCTTGTTAAGACCCAACAGTAGAAGCTTAGTAGTGCAGGGGCACAAACCCCGAACAATAACCCCAAACCTTAACCATTAAACCAATTGTGCCCTGCAATGGTGCTGCTGCAATGATGTGCAAGATACTTCCTGGGCACAATATGGGCCTCTCATTACCAATTAAAGATCATTTAAATCTTGGAACCTACTTGATTTCCATGCACATCCTTTTATGACTACAGTGTGCCATCTTTTAATAGTTACTAATAGCAGGCAGGATAATGCACCATGTCAGAAATCATCTCATACGGCTTTCTTTAATATGACAATGAATTCACGGAACTCAAATGACCTCCACAGATACCAGACCTCAATCCAACAGCATACGTTAGATATGTGCGTGATGGGAGGGTCACATGATGGATATGCAGCCCATAAATCTGCAGCGGTTGTATGATGCTATCGTGTCAATGTGGACCTAATTTGTTGATTGAATCTACGTCTGGAAGAATGAAGCCGTTCTAAAGGAGGTTGAATTGCATCCTATTAAAATAATAATTCATTCATTTTCTTTACCCGCTTAATCCCAGTTTTAGAGTCACGGGGTAGCTGGTGCCCAACTGGCAACTCTGGGCATGAGGGCAGGAACAACCCTAGACAGGGCACCAATACATTGTGGGGTGCACACACACACATTCACACACACAATCACACACTAATGGGCAATTTAGAGACCAATTAACCTATCATGCATGTCTTTGGAATGTGGGAGGAAACCGGAATACCCGGAGAAAACCTGCGCAAACACGGGGAGAACATGCAAATTCCACACAAAAGTTGCCCCCCGAGTTGCCCCACCTTCTTGCTTCTTGCTGTGAGGCTACAGCACTAACCACTGCGCCATCCACTACAATAATCGTTGCAGCAAATTAAGTTAAAAAGTGCACAATGGATGACCGGGTTCTTCAACCAGACATATTCACAGACAGGGGTCTGTTTGTCAAACAACAACCAGGATGTCCATCAGATATTTGGTTGTGAGGTAAAAGTTGGACGATTTAGATCTCTTATTAATAAACATGTCCATTGTCTGGTTAGTCCTATAGTGTAACAGATTTACAGACTTTTTTCCATCTTTCAGCTCTTGCCTGACACCAGGGGTCGCCACAGCAAGTCAACTTTTTTTTACATTATGATCTAGCACGTTTTATGCCGGATGCCCTTCCTGACGCAACCCTCACTTTTTTTTTAATTTACAGACTATTCTGCAGAAATTGCGTGATGCCAAATCATGGACAAATGCCTAGGGTTAAAACTGGGTCCAATTTGGTGTGACGAAATTCACCATATTAAACAATAATAATCAGATCAAATTAGGTAATGAAAATTCCGTCCTGCCAGGAGACCAGAGAATTTAGGGGTCTGTTTGTCAAGCAGGTTCGTCTTTCCGATGCCCCTTTTCCACATGCACGGTAATCCCGGAATGTTCCCGAAGAAGCTGTACGTCTGTATGCAACCACACAAATTTTGTCCAACATCTTATCCCTATATCTATAGGAAATTTTGCCTATTCAGACACGAGAGACGTCTCATTCATATTAGTCACCTGATCACGTTTGCTAATAATTATGTCATTGTAATAGTCTGTGTGAAATGAACGAGAAAAAAAAGAGATAGGCCACGCTTTCTCTTCGTTATTTATGTATAAAGTTTAACATAACTTCGTTTCCGTGTAGCTCTCATGGTTCGATCACACACCAATTAAAGATACTCCATCTTTCCTAAATATTTCACTCGCTGGCCCCACAGAGTTAAAATGGATAGAATGTTTTTTTTCAGGTCGGCTGTAGAAAGCAATTCGGCTTCAGCAGCATGGGAATCACAGGTGTATATGCATAATAACAATAATGGGAATGCTGTGGTCGTTTCTGCGAAAAGAAAATGTGTGTTCCTTTATTCTCATTTGTTGATGCACTACATTTGCACCAAAAGCATTTGCTCACCCATCCAAATTATAGGAATCAGGTGATCCAATCACTTCTATGGCCACAGGTGTGTGAATGCTTCAGCATACATTTTGGACATTTCCATGCTCCCAACTCTGTGGGAACAGTTTAGAGCTGGCCCTTTCCTCTCCCAACATGACTGTGCATCAGTGGGCAAAGCAAGGTCCATAAAGACATGGATGAACTTGACTAGCCTGCACAGAGTCCTGACCTTAATAGAACATTTTTGGGATAATGTTGGGTTGTCCAACATCACTGTGTGACCTCACATATGTGCTTCTAAAAGAATGGTCAAAGATTCCCATAAACACACTCCTAAATCCTGTGGACAGCCTTCCCACAAGCTGCAAAGAGTGGACCCTATGGATTAGCTCATATGTGAGTATATACTCACATATATACTGCATATCACAGATATGTGCAAGTACATGTAATATTAATGCTGATACAAAAACGGTCATCAACATTGTCCAGTCGGACAAACTCTCCTACTTCTGCAGTGTACATTTTGCAACATTCCATGCGTATTTCCCGCACCGGCCAGGCCTCTTTTCTTTTGTAGTGCATCCGCACGCAACATCAAAAGTGTCCGCTACATTTGTAAAAGGGCAACTCCAGGAAAATATCCGGAACCGGTATTTCTGAACTTTCCCGGAGTTGGTGTATGATTTGTGCTTGGTGAAACCTGGACGATTTAAATCTAGTATTAATAAAAGTGTAGACTTTCTGGGTAGACCTGTGGTGTGACAGCGCTACATACTAATCTGCAGCAATTGTGTGATGCCATATCATGGCAATAAGGACCAACATCTCTGAGCTATGTTCACGTGACTGTGTTAAATCTGTCATGAAAAATTAAAGCAGACGGCAAAAGTGGGTACAACTTGGTACGATGTATTGCACCATACTCCTACATTAATAATCACAGTGAACTGGGTTTTGTAATGGAAATGCCGTCCTGTAATGTGGCATTGTAAATGTGACACATTTAGTGGTCTGTTTGTCAAGCGAGAACCAGGAAGTAGCTCAGAAATGTGTAGGTAATTAAATTTTTTTTATTAAAAAAACATGCCCACTGTCTGGTTAATACTGTGGTGGGTGTGATGGCTTAATAGTGTAAATGTCCTGCTTTGTGTCATTATTGTCCTTATAAAAATGAGTGATTTGTTTAAAATAAAAATCTATTTCATCTCCAGTTTTTCAAGTACCCATGCATACCTCCTGCATTCTTTTTGAGCATAAAGTGTTGCTAACACAATAGACCACATTAACACACCCTATGACAAAGGGGAGTGTCTTCATATTCTTTGGGATGCGCCTTATTTCCCTAGTGCCCGACCCCCATCGTCCATCAGCCCCTGAGCTGTTAGCACCGCCAGCCAATGATCCATTTATCCACCACTGTACCATGCACCAGTTTGCACCACACGCATAGAAAACACACACATACACACACACACACGGCAGCTCATACAGTATGGGGCAAGTCCATTGAGAACACCATAAAGGTTATGATGATTTAGGGCATGGTGTAAACGAGTGAAGGAGGAAAAATAAGAATAAAAAAAAAGGACACTTCCATATGGTGCACACAGCGGGCAGCGTCTAGACTAAATTTCAATTTTAGCCCATGTGGATTTAATCATGCAGTGACTGGATGCTAGGTTTCTAGCAGCTTGTTCTCAGTACTAGATCAGACCGGTATCTTTACTGGGAGTTTGTAAGCAGAAACAATACAAGCCAAGCCAAAATAACTAACATACATTCTTGTAAATACCCTAAAGTGAGGACCGAGAAAAATCCCCAAGTGACTAAGGACCATGTTTATCAATTTCATCAACCAGTAATATAATTATGCTGCGATACCAATGGCGTGCCAATAGGGGAACACATCAATTGTGTGACTGCATTGACTGCAAAACACACAGACAAAAGGATTTTGAACATTCCATGCAGAGGACCATGTAAAAAAGTTATATAGAGCATGCCGAGATAATCAGGAAGTCATATCATACCTGAATGCCCTCCAAAATGTCCTCACACTCAAGGTTACAAAACTGAATTGCTTCTCGGAAAAACAGCAGTACAAACACACACAAAGAGGAATATATATATATATCTGGAAAATTCATGAGATCAGACAAGACGGACACCAGGGTATCATCATAACTCCTTGCTTTTATGCATCCACCTACATGCACACCACTTATGGCGATTCTGTTTAATATTCCTCTGTGAGCAGGGGTCACCGTCAAGAAACAGACGTCTTCCCGTCGCACCAGTGCACTTCATTACCTCTGATAAAAGACTTACACTCCTGCAAGAGTGTGTGTGTGTTTTTATCAGCATGAATGCTATTATGTAAATATTCTGTGCATAACTTTATGATAAGGTAGAATTAATACAGAGAGCAATAGAGAAACAAGACATATTAGTCTACAATTACACGTAACATTAATTAATATTATTATTATTATTTCTATGATTATTATTATTTTATTTCTATTATTATTATTTTATATCTATTATAAAAAAAATATTATTGCCCTACAATGGATTGGTGCCCTGCCTAGGGTTGTTCCTTCCCTGGCGCCCAGAGTTGCCGGGTGGGCACCACCTTAACTATTCACACTCCCTGTGTAGAGTAAGCGAAAGAAAATGAATGAACGACTAAATAAAGTACTGGTTCTGTCACAAAAGATAAAAACTACGTTTTTTTTACATTATTTATAAATCAAATTGACATATACATTCACCAGCCACTTTATTAGGTACACCTTGCTAGTAAAAGCTATTGCCTGCAGAACTTGTTTAAATTCTTTGTGGCATACTTTCAACAGAGATGGTATTCTACATTACCTGGTTGTAACGAGTGTTTATTTGAGCTCTTGTTGCCTTTCTATCATCTCAAACCAGTCTGCCTATTCTTCCCTGATCTCTTACATCAACAAGCATTTTTGTCCAGACGACAAATATCCCCTCACTGGATATTTTCACTTTTCAGACTGTTCTCTGTAACCACTAGAGATGGCTGTGTGTGAAAATCCCAGGAGATCAACAGTTTCTGAAATACTCATACCAGCACCTTCTGGTAACAACAACCATGCCACGTTCAAAGTCACTTAAATCACTTTTCTTCCCCATTCTGATGCTCGGTTTGTACGAATAATGCAGATGCAGAGAATTATTTCGAACTCTAACCTTAACCACAGTAATAAAAAAGTGAAAGAAAGAAAAGTAAAGAAAGAAAATCACTGATCTAAAAACAGGCCTACAGAAGTATATGAAGAGGCGAGACAAAAGAAAGAGGACAAAAGAAAAGTTAAAGCCAGTGTGTGAGTGTGTGTGCGCGCGTGTTTGTGAGTTGGAGGGGGGTTGTAGGAAAAACTGCCAAAAACTGCCTCCTCAACACATTTGAGGGAGCTTGGAGACGCGGGAAGAGGATTGGGGTCGCTCTGAGGGGATAAAAGCCCTGAACTCAGCAGCCAGCGCAACTAAAACCACCAATTAGAAAAAGTTCCCGCGCTGAACCCATGCTACAAAACTGCAAGGCCGTCAACACACCACTTGGCTATTGCTGAGACAACCAAATAAACCCAGCGAGGGCCGGGGAGGGGTGGATACGACAAAAGATTGGCGACAGAGCAGACGGAGAAGGAGAGTTAGGTATAAAGAGGAAAAAAATAGAGGCATGTGACTCTCCGCAGTTCCGTCTGAATAAAAGTCAGTAATTAAGCGAATTGGCGTTTGGTACCTGGAGTAGTGATTTACCACCTGTCCCTAATCTTTCTCTGGATTCATGAACTACACCCTGATCTGCCCCATGGAGGGTTAATCTTCAGTCGGGTGTTCAGGGATGTCCCGATCGACTCCGTTAGAGATTTTAAAATGAATGAACGAAAAGGCAGCATCATAAAGACTTTTAATTCTTTAATTAACTTAAGTTTAATTAAGTAAAGCATTTTTTTTTCACACCAGAGTCTTGCAACACATTGATCAGGAACAGCAGGTTTCAATCCTGATGTTGCCACGCCCAGGAAAGCAAGACAGACTCTAACCTAAACAATCCATGGTGTCTGGTTGGGACGCATGAAATTCTTGGTCACTGTCTTCCTAGCAGCATTATGCATTTGGAGGAATCTGTAAGCTCATGTATGCATATGAGGGCCAATGTTTTGCTCATACCTCGCCTTGGCACAATGCATGTGCTACAACTTTGCTAGGAGTACGCTGCAGTTTTTAGCTAAAATGTCAGCACAGACCATCTCTGTGTATAAGAAAAGCAACAGAACAAACAAACCCGTGGGTCGCAGACGCCAACTTTAGCGACTCAGAGGTACTGTCTACCTCACCTCTGGCATAGTTTTATGCCAGATCAGCAAGACTGCAAACGTTACATTAGTGGAGTGCAGAGAGACAGAACAGACACAAATACACTCTCAATACATTTTGTGAGTTGTCATCTTATTACTGCGTCACATTCAGTCTCTCCCTGTATCTGAACATCTGAAATATGCCAATACAGCAACTTTGAATATATAGACAGTTTAAAAAATTGGAAATTGGAGAATGGACAGACAGGTTTAAGGTGATAGAAAGGCAACAACTCAAATAACCACTCGTTACAACCAAGGGATGTAGAATACCATCTCTGTTGTAGGTATGCCACAAAGATTTAGGCAGTTCTGAAGGCAAAAGGGGACCAATCTTTTACTAACATGGTGTACCTTATAAAGTGGCCAGTGAGTGTAAATGTTAACGGTTGAGTCATTAGAAAAATATTAGTAATTGAACATCTCCAGAAAATCTGTCATATGCTCCAAGACACGTGTAAGATCATCATTGTACAGTACTGTGAAATAAGTAATGCATTTACAGTAAGTGGCCCTTACTTAAGTGTGTAACTGTGTGACTCTGTGTGTGTGTATACCCTACGATGATGTAGTGCCCTGCTCTTGCGCGCAAAGTTGCCATGACCCTGTGTAGATTAATTGTAAGATGATGAATGAATGAAATTAATGAATGGGTAGTGCTGTCACATCACAGCAAAAAGCACCTGGGTTCGATCTCCGAGTTTTCGCTGCGTTTGCGCAGTTCCTCACACAGTCCAAAGACATGCACAGTGTTTTTAAATGGCCCTTCGTGTGTGAATGAATGTGTGACTGTGTTTGTTCTATGATGGAGTTGTGCCCAAAGATGCCATGTGGGCACAGACTGGCTTACATTTGGATTAAGAGGAAGATAGTAGATGAATGAATTAATGAATTTCGTAAAAATGACATAAAAGACCAATTATTAGACAACGCGCATTATGAAGCCTGCTGATAACCAAGTGTGACAGTCAAAGTCTCCAGAATAACTGTATTAGATTCTCTGCGACTGTGTACAGTACAGTGAAAATGTACACACGCTTAATCCACACACGGGGGCAAACCTGTGCAACCCAGCAACTCTGTGCACATGGGCAAAAACTACCCTAGGCAGAGCGCCAATCCTTCCTATGGTATACACAGTCAAACTAATGGGGAATTAACCTAACATGCATGTATTTGGAACGTGTGAGGAAACCAGAGCACCCGAAGAAAACCCACACGAACACACGGAGGTGGGGAGCACAGGTTTTTGGACATTCAAATCCCGCACAGAAATGTCCGCAAATAGTCAAACCCGGGTCATTCTTGCTGTGAGGAGGCAGCACTACCCACGGTGCTAATGTGCCACATGTTCAGTATCTGGTTCGCTTAATTTGATCAGCAGAAGATAGAACTTGTGCAGTTTTATACGTAAATCACCTGGTACGATTTCCTATTCCGTATTGTGGAATCTCATCATATTTAATCTGTAACGTGGTCTTTTATGTAATATGTTGAATTGTTTACCGACTACAATATTTACCTTTGGTGAACAGACATCCGACTAGACGAGGCAATAAGACAAGAAAAATATGAGGACAAGTACGACGAGAAAGACAAGACCAGCGATATTAGTGGGAACAAAAGAAGAGGGTAGGATTCCAGGATGGGCGGAGAAAGAAAAGCCATTCTCTCTCTGCCTCAGGTACGAGTGTGTGACGGCAAAACTTCCTAACACAAGCAGAAAAAAGTGCAATGTCAGGAAGTGGGTGTGTGCACTTTTTTTTTTATTTAGTAAGGGTATTTGTTCCAGTAGTGAAGCTCATAGGTTAATCTGCTCACCCCCTACCTCACTAATGCATCCCCACACACACCACTCTCTTCTCCTTATGGGCACATTGAGATAACGTTAACTAAATCTTGTTTTTTTTTTATAGCTTCTGATCCTGAGGTCAGCAGAAAAAAAAACAACGGACAAAACAAGTAAACAAAGACAGGATGGATTGAGAGAGTGAGTGTTAGAGAGACAGAACATTATACTCTCCATGCTGATTCTCAGGTAATTCTATGCACAGAAGTACTGTGCAACACGGGGCAATCATTGGATTAGGAACACAATCACTGATAAAGAGCCCCAGTGTTTCAGCAACAGTTGTTCGGCAACTTGTGGGCTCCTATAACATGGTATCACGGTTTACTAAGTGCAGTGGAACCATCAAATACATCCTGCAGAAAGTCACAGTGCTGCCACTATGTTATAAGTGAGCATCAAACTAGCGAGGAGAACTGGCGGAACTGCTACAGTGCTCAAGGACTGATTTGCGCCTGGAGGATGTTAGCCACTTTTTTTCGGTATAGAGTTTGCTCTTTGTGGGTTCTCTCCGGATATGCCCGTTTCTTCACAAATCCTTCAGAATATGTCAATTGAATGGTTTGTATTTTTTGTAGAAAACATCTGCACTCTTTGAACTCACTGCAACTTTAAGTTGATTAAAATGAATGATTAATAGATAGGACATTCTCTGTCCTTAAGTAACCCTTATGTTGAGTTGCAGGAAGTCTGGAACATTTTGGGAACGTTCCAGGCACTGGCCAATGCTGGCCTGACCTTGAATTGGAGAACTGCAGAGTAAGCAGCATTTTAAAAAAAAAAAACAAGCCTCTATCTGGACGTAATGGTTTCCAAAGGTGTGAAGACTTATGAGCGACAGTTGAGTTTAACCGTAACTAAACTAATCCTGAAAGAAACTTAAAAACGATGGGTCAATGTTTTATCAGCCCCGTGATGTGTATAACATCAGCCCCGTGATGTTATACACATACAAGTGACACATACAAGTCTTGCACAGTGGTCAGAG
>JAOUQV010337764.1:0-10875 GCA_028565295.1 Aspidoras spilotus
AACCTCCCACACTAAAATGACAGGTGTTTCAGTTTCATTGTCTAACCCCTGTATGTATGTATGTATGTATATATATAGGTGTGTGTGTGTGTGTGTGTGTGTGTATGGACACCAGCATGGTAGGGATTACTGTGTTGAATGCAGAGCTAAGTCAATAAACAGCATCTGGATGTAGCCGTTATGATTGTCTAGATGGGTGAGTGCAGAATGAAGAGCAGTGCAGATGCGTCCTCAGATGGCTGAGAACCAGTTTCGCAAATCCATTTACAATAGGAGTGAATGATGTGTCTGTATGTATGTATGTATTTATGTATGAAGGATGTTCTGTCACCATGAAGGAGGTGTGGCCTTCTGTGTATTTATAATTAACTTAATATTTGTTTTATTATAGTGCAACTATAAGTTGAATAAGGCAGTGTATTAAAAATTAATCTAAATATAAAAAAACATTAAATAATGACTTACTTCCCCAGTTAGCATAAAAGTTGCGGTTGAGATCCGTGCCAACGCAGGCACAGCCAGGAGGTCCAGGTGACTGTGTTTTCCTCCATAATCGTGTCTAAATAACGCAGTACATGCAAAATCAAACAAATCTTGTTATTATGAACAGTAATAAGATACTATAGCTATAGATTAGGAATGCACAGTAACTGTTTATTACAAAATATCTTATAACTTTTATTATGTGTCCTGGATCATGCCCCGGGTCTCCTCTCAAAACTCCTCTGGGATCATGACCTTTTAACTGAGGATAGGTTTTCCTGTCTGCGTGAATAAGTGAAAGGCCAAACAAAGTGTGATCCCATATTGGGTTCATCAGAGCTCTGATAGTCTGATATACATGTATATTTATACACCTTGATAGTAAAAGCTTGGACCCCTTTTGCCTTCAAAACTGCACTAATTCTTTATGGCATACTATCAACAGAAATTGTATTCTGCATTCCTTAAGTGTGAAGAGTGGTAATTTGAGTTACTGTTGTCTTTCTATCATCTGAAACTAGTCTGCCTATTCTCATCTGAACTCTCAGATCAACAAGGCATGTTTTTCACACTCTCGACCTCAGACTAGGGCGGAGATCTGAAAATGGCTCTGCACCGATGCTTCCCATTAGATCTGACAGAGTTTGAGAGGTTCTGCAAAGAAGAATGGTAGAAACTGCCCAAAATTGTAGTAGGTGTGGTGCTTCAACAAAGAATTGAAGTCTGTGAATAATATACATGTGATTTTTAATTTTTAATGTTTAATATTTATAATATATTTTAATATATTGTTATTTTAAACTAACTTTTTTACTTTGTCAGTATGGGTCTGTATTGTTTGTAGAATTTTGTATGCATGTATTAGGATAGGTTCACATATAAAAGTTTTAATTTCTCTGGAAAAAAAGACATTCTTGTTGCTAAACAACAAAAATGAAAACTGCTGTACTGTTTAAACAAACAATATTAAAAAATTCTCATATTCTAACTGAGGAAAATTTAAGACTCCTTATCACTAACACTGGGTGTTGCCGTCTTTGGCTGAAATAACTTCAGTGAGATTCTTCTAGTATCCATCTACCGGTCTCTGACATCTGCCAAACTTCTTTTATCTTTCAGATGTTTAGATCTGGACTTATTTCTTAGTTTTTAGCCAGTTATTTGTGGATTCGCCGGTATGTTTTGGGTTGTTGTCATGTTATAATGTCCAGTTTTACAGATGGTCTCACATGTTCCTCAAGCACCCTCTGATACAAAGTACATGGTAGAATTCATTGTGGATTCTGTAATGGTGAGCTGGCCAGGTCCTGCTGCAGCAAAGCTTCCCCAAAGCCCCAAATCTCCACCTCCATTTTTTACAGTTGGTATGACTTTCTTTTCCTAGAATGTTGTGTTTGGTTTACGTGTTATAGTGTCCAAATAGTTGCATTTTAGATTCATTCATTCAAAGATTGTTCCAGATGTGCTGGTCTTTGCCTATATTCTCTCAGGTGAACTTCAGTCTGGCCTTCACATTTGGAGACTTTGTCAAAACAAGGCGAGCCTTCTTCAAAATGCTGAGTAACGATGTTCTAATCATGTGCACCTGATGTGCCACAACTATGTGTGCTTTTAGCCATTTTAAGTAGGAATAAATGTGGGGTGTTCCAATTTCCTATTTATCACCGGAATCTTTTTTAAACAGTCAGAATCATAGTAACTATTGCCAATTGCACACTACCTCAAAACTTTTCGGTGGTGATATCTGTGGCATTGTGCTGTGTGACAAAACTGCACATTTTAGATTGGCCTTTTATTATGGACAGCCTAAGGGACACTTGTGCAATAATCATGCTGTCTTATCAGCATTTCGTTATGCCACACATGCGAGGTGGATGGATGATCATGGCAATTATAATATAATAATAACAATAATGCAATTATTTGAATTTGAATATATAATGATGCTAGATATTTACATACATGCATACCATTACATATGGATTATTCCTAACATGTTTACAGTAATTTAAAGTTTATTTTAGTTCATAGATGCCAAGTATTCTGAATGCTACTGTAAATTCACCGTCTTGTTTGTCCACGAATACACAAATCCATCCATGTTCAGCACTGGGGTGATATAAAAGTCCAGGCGTCTCAACAACTCACTGATCTTTGCGTCTGTTTTGTAGGAGCCTGTTAACTGTTTAGATAAAAAAAAAAACAATGGAAGAGAGAGATTTTCATTGCATCCATTGTATGATCTTAAAATATTAGGACTGCGGTATTGTCATGAACCCACCTCCTTCACAAAGTGCTGGCAGAAAGCTGGGGCGATCCATTCTCGAGCATGAATTCCACAATCCATCCAGATCATCTTCTTGGGCTCTGTGCTGTTCAAACCAATCTGTGTAACATACAAAGGCACTTATCAACATAATCATATCAGTATGCTTTGGGCCAATTGGTATGTAATTTAATATTAGGTATTTTTAAAGAAACTACCTTCAGAAGTGTAATGTTTCTTTTTTCATAAGTATTTCCATAGATGAAACTAGTAACAACATCTGAATAGGCGTTCTCTATCATCTTCATCCACTCTGATATCTATGAACCAATAAATTGACTAGTTAAGTAAATAAAAAACTATCCAACTAAGATGAAGCAACAAAGAACATAATGCATGATACTGTAAATACTGTCTGTAGCCATGTGTGAGAAAACCACACATGAATTATTGACCATGAAATTCAAAATTATAACTGGAAAGTGTAATTTCTGAAGAAACTTAAATAGAAACACCCTTGTTGGTCATTTCTAATGAATAGTATCTCTATGAAATAGTTAAAGTGTGGTGTCTAGTTTAAAGTATTTTTACAAAAAATTACAAGTCTTTGCATTTTAGAATGTTTGACATCATCCAATTAAGCTCAGCTATTATAAAATAAACGAAGATTGCATACTGCAGGTTATGAACGTAGTAATGTTACTTTTGGGATTTAATGTAGTTCAGTAACTTCAGTAACTACTGTCCTGCCATCTTTTAGACTTGCTCAGTGTTCATCATTTTCCTTTTTTTTTGTGTCTAGGATTTACAGCCATATGTGTAGTCTGTCATAGCTTGGTGTGGTGCTATTTGATTTGACCATCACCATCATGCCCACTTACATTCTTGACTTCACTTCACTGGCACAATCCAGAGCATTTGCTACTCTACATTTAAAATACTCCACATCCACAATAAATAAAAACATCTGTTGCTGTTAAAATTGTATTTGGAATTTTTATCAATAATGTTTAAACTGGTATTGTCGGAAAACGTTGTAGGCGAATAATGACAGGGTTTTTTTTAACTGAACTGGCTATAAGTTCTAAACCTTTTGCCCTGTCAACACAAAAATGCACAGATATATATACAGTATAAATGCACCATATGATGTTGATTCCAAAGTTTGAGCCAGACTGTCCTTAAGTAGCTTCTACAATGCCTAAAAATACTTTGAACATATGCATCATGTCAAGGTCCGGCCGTTATTTACCATGTTTGTCTGTCACTGTGTTTTATTTTGTGTGGGTGTGTGCCTGTGTGTGTTGGCATGGCGTTGTGTTTTTTCGGGGCGTGGCCACTCCGGAGACATACAGAGCATGTACAGAGCACATACCGGATTTCCATTTTTATTTATGATTAATCTGTGTTAAAATCGCAGTGGACAGTAACTGCCTTAGCTTATCAGAAGCAGCAACCGCTGATCCTCTCTCACATGCCACATTCCTCACCTTAGTCCCTCACTGACTGTGTTTTGTGTTTTTTATTTTCTATCCTGTAACACATCACCCTTGTTTCTAAAATCATGTTTATTTTTGGGCAGTATCTTCTTCAAGCTTGGTCTGAATGTGCTTCAAGATCACTGGCAAAAGGATTTTGCTAGCATGTGGAAGAGTTTAATGGTCCTGTAGTTGTTGCACTGGAGCAAGTCTCCTTTCTAAGGTAGTGGAATGAAAACTGTGTCCAATTTTCTGAACAGGTTTCAGTTACCCCACAAGGTACATTCTACAAGGTCTTTGCCATCTTTGTCCTTGATGGATACAGTCCGAGGCAGGAATGCTTTGTGAACTTCTTCACCATCTTGAATACAGGCCTGCAATTAACTTTTTTTTTCATTCACTTACAACTCAATTCATAATTAATCCAACTCAGCTTGCTTTTCTCTTCTGAGAATATTCTGTTTTTCACTTTAAAGTATTCTATAATCCCTGTTTTTGAATGTTTCCCACATTTCTTTTTGATCCTCTAAATAGTTTCACTGGAAATCCGGTTTATTGTTTGCTGTAGGTTTTCTTTTTTTTAGCAGCTTTCAGCCTGGCAACCTTAATTTGCTTCTACATTTCATCTGGTGTGTGTGGTTCGTCAAGTCTCACCAATGCCTCTGATCTGTTGGCAACCTCCACTTCTTATTTCTGCTTAAAGTGGTCAGTTCTGAGCTATTTGAAATCTGTTTAAATTTTCTTCTTCACTTTATATATATGTTTTATTTTGAATCTCATCTTCATTGTCAGCATCACAAGCACCTATGCACTGGGACATGTGTATGCATTATTGACCACAGCTTGTTGATCATCATCTAGCCAGTGTGTGCTCTGGTTCTCTTTATTTGTCCATGTGTTTTTGTGCTGGTTGTGGATGTGGAAAAGTATGTTGCTGATAACCAATCTATGTTCAGCAAAGGAACCTTGGCATTCAGGATTCCTAGGACTCAACGGCTTTCGGTGACAGCCCTTGTTTATGAAAGCAAGAGTTACGGGGCAGTCACGTGAGCTAATGGGTTTCAGCTCTTTTTTGCATTATAGCGAGATTATGCCAAGTTTGTATGTCTTTGTTTTTTTGCCACATTGTGCCTAGTTCCTGGTTTTGGTGTTTTGTTTAAGTTTATTTCTTTGTTTTCTTGTTACTTTTGAAAGACTTTATTAAAAGCATCTCCCTACAACTACTTCTGCCTTCTTCCTGTGTGTTCCTGTGAGGGATATTGTGACAGTAAGGTGTTTAAAAGCTTTCCAACATGTTTTTTCTTCAAAACTGTTGTGAATATTCCACCTATCTCAAACTATTTGAACATTTACTGAGCTTATTTGCAGAAGATGTGACCAAAGGGAATAAAATAACACAAGGAGGCACAGGAGATGGGAGAGACAGGTAAATAGAGCAGGAGACGAGGAAGCTTAAAAGAGGTAAGAGAGTCAAGGGGAGGTGGTAACAGAGGTGGTGCAACACTTGAAGAAAGAGAGTGAAGGTGGTGACAGAGGAGGTGTAACAGGTGAGCGAGAGAAAGGAGGAGGTGATGGAGGAAGTGCAGCATTTGAGAGAGAGTGAGATTCTGGAGTATGAGTTGACCAAGGAGAGGAAGTGAGAGCACAGAGAAAGGCATATGAATAATGTTATTACAATATACAATACAATCATGTAATAGATTATTTCAGAGAGTGACAAATTTTCTTGTTATGTTTACCCCAGGGAACTAGGCCCGATGTCAGGACCAATCAATTTCGACATCAACACTTTCACTGCACTACCTGAAAGCCTGCACGACCTGATCCTAAGTTTACAGTAGTACAGAAATATGCTAAATGTGTGTTGTCTTTTAAATAATAATGGGGTCATATGTTTTCACAATGTGAAATGTATTTAAATCAGTCAACATTTGCTCTTTGTGAGTGTAGTCTTTAGAAATTGGAAAAAGGCTATTTAGATGTTACCAGGACAGGCACAAATCTGTTGCATATTCATACCATGAACATCTATACTCAAAAAGAGAACACTGTAGTCTCACAGCTTACTTAAGTTATTGCTCGACAACATGGGGAATAAGATATTGTTGAAGATTGTAGGCTTCATCAAATACTTATCTCGGCAAGGTTTAGCTTTACGCGGTCGTGCGGAAGAGAAGGGTAATCTATCCAAACATCTTAAAGAAAAGGCAGAAGATGACCCTGTTTTTCAGAAGTGGTTAGAGACACAAAAGCAGGATTAAACGAATCCTCTTATTCAGAATGAAATACTATGCATAATGATCAAAGAAATTATAAGAAGAATAGCTTTTCGATGCCTCCCAGTCACACAGTTTGCCTTGATTGTTGATGGGACACAAGACATCAGGGCAATGTAACGATGGGACAGACAGGATGAGGCGAAAGTAAGTGTGGAGAGGTTCTTTAATAGTGAAACTTACCAAATAGGAAAATAAACAAACAAACACGGCCTAGGCTTAAAGTAGCCTGAAACAAACAAACAGATTAAACATCAAACAGAACAAACTGACTTTAGGCATAGGTTATAGCTTTTTTTGCAATGTCTCTCTCTCTCTATCTAT
Organism: Aspidoras spilotus; assembly: GCA_028565295.1. NCBI lineage: Eukaryota > Metazoa > Chordata > Actinopteri > Siluriformes > Callichthyidae > Aspidoras > Aspidoras spilotus. The sequence continues at coordinate 6,828 of JAOUQV010337764.1, forward strand.
AACTATCCAGTCTAATGCCGCACACTGAATGGAACAAACAAATCAACTATAATAGCAAACGTATCAGTGCGCGAATCTCCTTACAGTCGGCACTCTCTAGCTCACGTGACTGCATTGTAATACCTGCTTCCGTAAACAGTCACTGAAAGCCGCTGGTTGCATTCCTTCTAAATCCCCCTAGATTGCCTGAGTTCTCGAGCTCCTGACAGATCCCCGCCCCAACGAGCTTACTCCGGGAGTTTAATTAAAAACCCAAATCACCATGCAGTCCTGACATAGGATCTTGGGATCAGGAGCCGTTTTCTGGGCGACGTCCTCAGCGACAGCCTTCAACCTTGTAAATGGCATGGCATTATCTAGCGATTGGATTCCAGACAGAAACAGACAGGATGAGGCGGAAGTGATCCAGTCTAATGCTGCGCATCGGACTGAACAAACAAATCAACTAAAATAGCAAATTATTGAGTGCGTGAATCTCCTACAGCCGACACTCTTTAGCTCACATGTCTGCATCGTAATACCTGCTTTCGTAAACAGTCAAAAGTAGCATTATACGTACTTTGCTGACTAAATTAGCCATTTTCAGAATTGTGCAGACATACAATACAATGCACTGTGGAGCACACTGCACTTAGCTAGCCTTTAGAGTTGTGTGAGGTAGCCTTGACTGGGTTCACGCATCAGTGGGTGTGGACTGTCAAACAGATGTATCATCAGATAGCAATAACTGATGGAACCTCAAGTGGGAATCTAGGTGGACTGTTAGACACAGTGCTATCTGTTCGATTCTAATACAGTGTGACTTTATATTCAGTGCTTTAGAGCAGGGCTGGGCAAACTTTTTGGCTCAGGGGCCAGATTGCCTTTTAATATTTGGCAGGCGGGCCAGGCCAGCAACCAGATTCCTTAATATCAAACATTAAAAAAGCATTAAAGTGTTAATACTTACATTCCCTTTTATTGGAAACAGTGTTTTTCACTTTGCCACTTTGCCAGTGCATCAATGTCTGGTGTTAGTTTTATGTGGCAATTCTCAGAACAGATCTGACGTGATCATCGCTTATCTTGAATTTATTACTTCAATTTGTATGCCTTTCCTGTTATTGGAACTTTTAATACAGCTGTGAGTACAATTATTAAATATAAATTGTTTAATAATTAATTAAACTGACTAAATATCTGGAAAAAAAATCTACACGTATCTACACCTCTTTGATCTGTGCTTAGGGACGAGTCAAGGCACCTATAAAACACTCATGGAAGGTGACAAGCGCGTCCATGATCGCATTCATTTATTGTGCACTGCAGGCTGCAGTTGGCTATAGAATTTTTCATATAAAACTGAAAAACTGTCTTTCCATCAGTAAAACCAGGGCTCGAGCTGCTGGACACGAGAATTATGAAGGGTCAGACTCTTTTAACCGACGTGGATAAAGACTTTGTTCCCAGACATATGTGCATTTAAAATATACATTTTCCTTTGATTTTAGCGAGCGTAAAGTAATGTCTGTATTTCCAGTAACGGTAAATTTAAATTTGCTACTCCAAAAATTAGCTACTCCAAAGCTAACTTGCGCCTCTACTGTATATCTGACTGAATGTGTTCATCGTGAACACCCGCCCACATGACGCTTCCTCATCCAATCGTCATCTCCTATTCATCTTTCTCACCACTCCTGATTTCCTCTGTGTACTACAGAAATAAAACTCCTAAGAATCAGAGCGCACGCTCTTATAAAAGATCACTTTAGTTAATCAAGTTGTAGTAATGCGCCGATTTACATTGTAATTCCGCCGTTATTCCCAACAATAATTATGATTTCATTTGGGCAATCAACAAATCTTCAGCTGGCCGCATTAAAAAGACTAATGGGCTATATTCAATTGTATTATCAGAATTTTCTGGACCTCGTCATCAGAGTGTCATCAGTTCTCTTTAGAGTAGGACACAGTCTGTTTCTGGTTCAGGCTACTCTCAATTGCAAGAGAAGTAAAAAGGCATTCCAAAGCCTTTTTGTGAAGGCATTGACAGTATTTTGACTTAGAACTCACAACAGTGGTAATTGAGACCATACAATTCTCATACAATTCTCAGAACGTTTCCAGCAGGGTGGTGTTCTTACCTGGCAAAAGTTTAAAAACTCATTGCTTTCTTTAAATAAAGCATAAATGTTGTCCTATCTTTGAAAAACACTGCAACACTTTAAAAGCATCTCAAAATATACATCGCATGTCCTATTTGATTCATCTGGCCCATTAGTTGTAATATGTTTTGTGATTCAGTATAGACTAATCTATAACAAACACAAAATTAAATAAGACAATAAAACAATAGGAATTAACTTGAAATTTTGGCTTACATTACTGTTAATATAAAACCAGATCAGAAATAAATATGATGAGTGAGATTAATTCAATGGTAAAATGTTTAAATTAAAGAATACCTCATCCATGTTGTGGTACTTAGTGTAATCATAATCCAGTTGCTGCTCCAGTCCATGCACTTTCCTGAAATATTATAAATACTGTATACTGTACTGTACAAAACCATATGGCTTTTAGCACAGATTTCTCATAAATAATCAGTATATAATAATTAGGCAATCCAAATTTACTTTTCCAACAAAACAAGACACAACCAGTATTTTCTACTGCCCCACAAATATATAACACATATTTAGATAGTGATATAAATATCACTATCAAAAACCTTTAAATATAGTAATATTTAGAGGATTTAAGCGTAGAATTTTATTTAATTTTTAATTTGTGTATTTATTTCTGGTAAAGTGTTATTTACATTAATAATCTTTATAAAAAGCTACAGCCTAATAACTTATTATTACACATTTGTATTTGTACCACAATATTAACAATTAAGTAAGTTACCTGTCATGGGATTGCAAGGCTAAAATCAGGAGAATGGATAAAACTGACGCCAACATGTCGTTCGCACCTCAACAGTCTCTAGATACCTGCATGGAAACAGTTGACCTTTTATACATTTAGCATCTGATAAATCTCTATAGTCAATAATTAAGCTGAAGACCATAAAGTTGAATAATTAATTTATGCATTTTGCTACAAGACAACAAATAAAACGAAAATAAGCTTACACAGTGATAAACATTTAACGTATAATCTATGGTAATTTTCATGGATATTGAATTGGAAAAGCACCAATAAACTTATTAGAGATTCCACCTATTATGTCCAGCTAAATTTCCAGGAAACGATTTTGACTTGCAAACCAAAAAGATTGATATACAAGCTTTTACAAAATATCCAAAACTAGTAAAACTTCACTCTTTTTTGTACTCCATTATCACTTAATATCTTTTACTTACAAATTTGCATTACAACATATTGTATATCAAAACAATATAACAAATAATATTTAACTGTTAAATATTATATATTTCATATATCTAATCTGCTGCCACTAGAGGCCAACCAGAGAACCAGGAAATCTTAGCTATGTGAGTTTTGTCTTAACATTTCCAAGAGCTTTCAGCCTAATTAACCCTAATTAGCACCAAACAGAATACAGCATTGTGCTCTCCAGGGTTGTTTTATAAGCAGCAGTTTGGATAGAGATCTTGATGGGTTAACACATACATCTTACCTTGCCATGCTCACTGGGAACTGTAACCATGGACTGTGCTATGCTAAATCTATTAGGGCTGATACTTGTTTCAGATGAGTATCCGGTACGAATAAAGCATTTTTGACAAGTACGAGCATGATACAAGTAAAACTCGTCAATATCTGTGCTTGTGCTGCAGAAAAAATCTTTGGGTAACTGACTGTCTTCACACAGTGCACCTGCCCCTCCCTACAGACACATCTCTGATGCCAGAGCTGTGCTCTACTCTCGCGCACACACACAGAGAGGTATGTAGTTCATTTACTAAGACAGAGCTGAAAACAGCTCATGTCGCGTCGGTCACTTACTCCACTCTGGTCGTTTTTTCAATTCAATTCAATTCAATTCAGTTTTATTTATAAAGCGCCTTTAACAACAAGCATTGTCCCAAAGCAGCTTTAC